>JAQIXP010001925.1:0-16597 GCA_034700285.1 Proteroiulus fuscus | reverse complement strand
GGCTGCTAAAATTTTAAAAAAATTGCGCCAAATGTGTATTTTGTAAAAGTTGGAATTTCTACAATATGGAAACTCTGCTGCAATTATCATTGTCACAGCCATCATATGTAGTAAGTTGTACAACTTAAATATCCCTTAATTGTTACAAATCGAGACTTTCCCTTTAACCATTCCTAACTATTAACAGACATTATCTCCATAGCAACTTGCAAGTCCTATTAATCAATAACTATAAAAAAGCAAAAAAAAAAAATCTCTTAGTTCATTCAGGACATTCAAAATTAATTTTACTTTTGCATGAATTGTGAAACTTAAAGGATGAAACCATTGCACATCCCAAGTTCCCATGCTGGGTTGATATGGGTCTATGGCCTGCTAACAAAAACCTTGGATTATGGATTTAGGGGGACCTTACATAAAGACGGTTTCACAGATCCAATGGAACATGGGTCCATTGTTACAGAGAGCGGAAAGGCGGAAATTAATCTTGGCAAATCTGCCTTTTGTTCGTCTATTTTAATGGCTTGTATACAGTACGTGTGTATGTATTCCAATGGGCTCTGGGTTGAAAAAAAAAAACTAGGCAATATGGATTTAACAATGGGCTATTTTTAATATAGGAAAAGTCGGTTGAACCGGGCACAACCACTATTATCATTAGCAATTTGAAAATATTAATACTGCAAAACCTCAATTAACATCATGAAAGCACTAATTTTAGCCATTTTCAAAACAAAAATAGTTAAAATTAAAATTGCTGGAAAAGCATTATAAATAGCTCTTTGTCTGGATTTTTGGAAAATATTAAATATACTGAAAACAAGAAAATAGCTGAAGGGAGTGTGAAGGGGAATAGGATTCATGAAACATAGGGGTATCCATCATGAATCTGCACTTTTATATTAATTTAATCCATTCACTGCATGACTAGTGGTAGCATTAAGTAATTTAGTGATTATTTGATAGACTATGACAAGAATTCCAGTTTATTAATAGTTTGTCAATCTTAAGTCAATAAAATACAACTCATTTTTTACCACAGTAGGCTATATCTATTGAGAAAAAATAAGTTTGCTTTTTTTTCCAATTTCCTGACTAAATTAATTGCATAACGCTAAGTTTCAAAATCTTACACACAATTTTTTTATATAATCTTTTTAGCCAATTTTCAAGTTGGAATCATAATTACAATTCCAAACTTTGTTATTTAACATTTCGGTCAAACTTTAAGATTTCCTATTATATGCACGAATGATCTAAAATTTGGATATACAAAGTGAATCAAAAAAGTGCAAATTTTTCATAACTATTTATGTTTTCGAAAACCATACTACAAGCACATTATTTTTTTTTATATATAATAACAAGATTTACGAAATGCATTATTTTAATGAAATATTTCATAACGTTTATCTGTGATTGCATATTGCCTTTCTTCAAAGTCTATTAATAGCCTGGAAATTTAAAAACATTTCCTGTCAAAAAACTGGACAAAAAATGCAGTCTCAGTCCTCAATACATATTTTCAATGGAGAATTAAAGTAAGTAGACATTAATCCGTAAACAAAGCTAGGCTTAAGTCATCCATTATGAAATAATCTTTTATATGTACGAGAGCATGTTGGGAGATTTTGAATGTAGAAGACATTTATTGTTGCATTTTGACTTTAAATGAGTAAATGTACCTAGACAACTTGTCGTAACAACCTATATCCCTAATTGAATTACATTGCCTCGGATCTGAATTAGCGTCATTCATGATTCCAATAAAAGCCTTGGGTCCCTAAACTTATGACCTTCTCTCTCCCTATGAATCCAGCCATAAATTTTACGAAAAGCTTTACTATTCAGTGACCCTTCTCGAATTCGCATCCCTGCATACTTGGGTCAATCCAAATATTAGATATTTTGGTTCATTATAAATGGCCAGAAAGTAAATCCTTTTCATCCAAATTGGACACCTGCAGTTTTACTGGCTAATCGTACAACTATAGGTTTTTATAATCAGATTATATCTGATGACGAATTTTAGAAATCCTTTAATAAATCACGAGAAACTTGCCAGATTTAGGCCTGTTTTTTCCTGAATCAATTTTTGTGTGTAGAAATATAAGAATAGATTATGGATGCATTATAAGATTAGGACTTCAATTCTAACTAAAATTGTAGTTTTGTCATTTTCGTTGAAATAATTTCTTTTAGAAAATATTTCACTATTCTGGTCTCAACCCTAAAATAGTATAAACCTTGAAATTGTTATTTTAATAATTTTAATTTTTATATAAATTAAACAATTTTTTAATATCATAAATTGCAATTAAACTTCAAAATTTTGAAAATTTTGACTTTTTTAGTAAATGATGTAATAGGGAGAAAAAATGCATCGCACAAAATTTCACAATAATGTTCTGCTTACTTATTTAATTAGAAATTAAAAAATTATACAGTTTGGTAAAATGTTGTTTTTTAATATCTTCCCTTTAAAAGTTATATTATAACACTAAAAAACAGTTCATTTTGTATTTATCTATCTATAGTGAGACTATGTTATACAAATTTCGCTGCCACCTGTTGCTTGATGATTTTCACAAATTTTTGTTTTGAATTAAAATATTTTAAGATCGTTTGTAATCTAAATTGAGAAATTTGCAGAAAAAAAATTTTGGATAGTGTAAAATTTAGTATATATTTGTTACAAAAAACATACTTTTGGCATGCATATTTAAGGGGGAAATGAGATTCTTTTTACTCTCCAGTCCCTTAAGAACTCACTCATACAAACCAAAAATATGCAGACCCATTTTCGAGTATTTTATAGGAAAAAAAAACGATAGCCTAAAGAAAGGATGACTATAACTATATATCTGCACTATCTTTATTTATTTTTTTAGTTTTATTTAATATTATATACTCACTACATAAAATTATAAGTTTCGATTTTTCAGACGTTCGACTGTAAAAAAATGAAAATAAAATTATGCTAAATACACAAACTATATAACATGTAGCTACCAATAATAACAAGATCTGCCTCTCAAAATTGGTGTGTGTTTTCAGTTTAAAAATGTAACTACTTGATTATAGGTGAAACTACATAATATTATATAATGCAAGCCTTTCCAAGTATAATAATTGTATGGATTTTATTATCTATGGTCTATAGTAAGTCGGCAAAAGTAAACACTTTGGCTCTTTTATAACTACATTACCCTTTAGCTTATTTGATATGAATCTAATATATAGAAAATACCAAAAAGTGTTATACTATATATTGCAAGCGTAGTCTCATGAACGTCAACTTTGACACACTTAAATTGATTTATGTAGTGTGGAAATTCTTTAATATTTGGCAAATCTAGATTTTTTCCTAAACTCATATATAATAATTACTGACATTAAAAAATAGCAAAAAAAACACATACCCATGCATATATGCCTAAATGCAATAGTATACATTCCCAATTGAAATTATGCGCCCACAGGAAAAAAAGGGGGAGAATTACTCCCCCCCTTTTTTTGAACAACTTCAATTTCTAATGCATTAATCTAAATTCTTGCAATAATTTTGACACCAAGTTTGTCATTATATTACTTGTATTTGTGGAGGAGAAGCTGAACAAAGTTACAAAAATACATCTAAGAGCATTATTGTAGTAGATTTTGGTCATATGATTCAAGGGTTAAAGGCACTCGGGTGCACTATACCCTCTCCTCCAACTATAGTATAAAAGTATATCAAGAATATATTATTTACCTGAGGCCAGTGGTGGATCCAAGGGGGGGGGGGACAAAATTGGCGATCATCACCCAGCGACCATTGCTCCCCTCCGAAACTATTTTAAAATTGTTAAATTAACTTTGTCTATGCTTCAACCGAGTGTTAAGTCGAAATTTTGATGATTTTTTTAGTGAAATTTTGAGAAAAAAAAATCACCAGCGGCGCCATTTTTTTTTCAATTTTTCACAAAAACGTTAACATTTTGGCCTGCCACCGAAATTTTGGAACAATTTTTGGTTGGGATTCCGCCCCCTCCCCCCCAATGGATTTATTCATGCGGCCCTGCAGGGTTGTCGTTTTTGGGCATTGCTTCGTTTTAGGGATTGGTGCCCACCCTTAATAAAATGCTCCCCCCCCCCCCCCAAAAAAAAAGAAGTTCCTGGATCCGCCACTGCCTGAGGCATATGTTACAGCTTCGTTCTCATGAAAGTAATAATTTTGGAAACTCTAAAAAAAAAAGTGCTATTTGTGCAAAAGAAAATGCATTCTCTATAAAAACGACGATTTAATTAAACTACATCAAATTGGCTGAAGTTATTAGATATCAAAATTTCGATAAAAAAGACATGCAGTGTAATAATAATGATGCAAGTATAAATTAGAAATTTTCTTAGAAAAAAAATATATAAAAAATACCATTTCCTGATATTGTCCAAAATCTGTGCATTATACATGCATTTTAACCATTACCAAAATCTGGGGTAATGTAATGAGCATAAGTGGAGGCAGGTTGTTATAGAGATGTACTTCCTATATCTATTTCATATTTTAACTTAATTTTCGTGCGACTACGGCATAATTATGCAATCCCCCCCCCTGTCCCCCTTAACTAATTTTAAATCCTTCTTGCATTTTGGGTGCATACAACAATCAACGTAATAGAGATAATTATTGCCTGGCCTAGGAAAACATTGTTATCATGAGTACACACACGCCACACAGCCATATCCATTTTCCCATTTTTAATAGGGACAAACCACAAAGAGACAAAGTGTTTGGAGAAGATGGGGGCTTCATTATTATTATGATGGAACAGAAACATTAAAGTAGGAGTGAAAATGGCGATGGGAGATGCATTTTCACTCCTGATTTATAGGACATGTGTGCATGGATATATAACATTAAAACTTATGCGTGCAAAATGGATGCTCCATTATTCCACCCAGGTTAAAGTCGCTTTAATAAACCATTTAAATTACATTTTGCCTAAGTTTTCTAGCGCCAGTTTGCTAATATTTTAATTAAAATTAGAAATGGAGAGGCAGTAGCCAACCCCTTTTAACCTTTCGAAAAACTTCTGCTGCTAATTCAACTGCACATTTGTCATAGCCTACTACACGTAGTGTTATTTTTAAATTTTAATGTAAAAAGACATAAATGCATACACAAAAATTCATTAGGTGACTCTGAGGTAAGCTGATTAGGGGGCTAGAAGAATTGCAACTCCATGCCTTTCCTAATTATTTTTCATGCTCATCCTTGTACAACTACCTTAATTCTTTCAAAGTTGGACCATCCAGTTAAATAGTAGCCTACATAGTTCCTAGTTTTGCTTTATTTATTAAAGTTAACTTAATTTGAAGTTATTTTTTTAATATAAAAAAAAGGTAAAAAGTTATTAATTGCATCGGTGTAATTGTTCTCACATTAAGCATGAATCGGAAATCACACTTTTTAAATACCATCTACAGCGCCATTTAGTCTACTAATATTGTAAATATTGGGAGATTAATATGGACACACCATATATAAATCCCTCTTCCACTGAGTTATTCTAGATTTGCTATACTATACTATACTCACTAATTGTATGGAAATTGTCTTCGAAATTATGCAGGACATCACCTTTAACTAAATATTGTGGATAACTGCGTGTGATGTTCAAACTAAATATTTTTCGAAAATGCCTGCATTTGAAACTAACATACTCTTATACGAGTCCTACTCGAGTTTGTAGGCCTGATTTTTCTCAGCAAAATTGGCAAAAATTACTTTCTATTTACGGATCATCAATCAGAGGCAATTTCGTAGATTGAATATCAAAAGTGCAGGGATATGTGAAGAACAAAACAAGTTATGTGCATAGAATGACATTCATCTTTTCCCCTCACTTATTTTCCTTGGTCCAAATCTATTTTATTTTGATATGAAAAGAAGGAAAACTTGATAGGGCTTGACCATGGGTATCTTTTTCGAGTTCTCAGCAATATGATTTTTATTTAGTCTTTTGTCACATCACTTGTGCTGAGTCAGGATTTTATTATCCGACACTTTTTCTTCGGACAATATTACTTTCGATCAAATTTAAATTCGGTTATGGGAACCGGAAGAGAACCATGGGAGGTAACAGGATGGACAATACATTTATAAATATGTGGTATAGTATATCTGGAGAAGAGAAGAGATAAACTAAGTAGGCTTAAAAGAGACAGATTGGCAAAACCACCAGAAAAGTGTAAGTTTTGCCATTGTGAAGTTCATTGGGAGTCTTCAATGTGACCCATGAAAGCTGGATTGTAAGCCCATTGGCCCAATTAATTTAATTTAATTAACCCCTTATAGTACTCATGGAATATTTACAGACTTGAAGTGGCTAACAACAGGAATTTAGACTCAGTGTAGGATTTAACGAGTGGCAAAGAGGATGACCATAAAGGATGTCTGGATATTTGGAGTGTTTAGTCCACCCCCCCCCCCTCCCCTCGTCCAAATACACTAGTATACATTGTATATGGATTTTCATACATGAGAAGAAACATAATGTACTTTGAAAAATGTATATGGATTGAAATTCATCATGTGTCAGATTAAAATTGTACATGTTGTCAGAATTAATTACGATGATTGCTTGTGAATAGTGTTTTCTTCTTGATTATTGGAAATATGGAAACAATATTAGATAAACTGCAAGATACACAGTCAGAAATTACCACGACAAAAAAAAGAAAAATTCTATAAAATAATGGATAATCCATCTTCCATTGACGTTGCTTGGTATATGCAGTAAAATATAATAATTTCCTTACAATGATATAGATTGAACCTTGTAAATTAGACCAAATTTGAAACACGCAATGAACACATGATTTGAAAGTTGTCAAAGATAATAATGGAATCCAAGTATTTTTTTCCATAACGATAGTAGGCCCTAAGTTATTTTTTACAGAATTAACTAATCCATGTTTGGTAATTAAGCCATCCAAATTACAGACTTCATAGATTAAGTCAGTTTCTCGACATAGGTCACAAAATTGTTACTTTAAAAAATATAGCAGGTTATTGTTCCTTACTAATATGTTCAAAATTGTCTTATAATTATTTATCTCAAATTGATTGAGATTTCACTAGTGGCTACCTGTGTGTTGGGTGTCTCCATTTAGGCCTACTCATTGTAGGTTAGGCTTAAATCTGCTACTGATATCCTAACTTTGTTGATGCCCACAGAGACAATGTATGCATCCATGGATGACACCATGGATGTTCATAAATTTTTTCATAGGGGCATTGTGAAAACTATCAAGCTTGAATTTTGTTTGACAATTTGCTGGCACATTTAAACAAAATCTCTAAATCAAAAGTAGCCTTTGAAAACTTGTTGAAAAGCAATTGAGAACAGTTCTAGATCAGCATTGGATTATAGTATGGCCTAAAAGTGAATTTGTGGTTCTGATCAAGAAGAATAGAAGATAAATTGAATTTGAGACAATTGTCTTGGACAGAACTCTCGCTTAAGGATTTCTTAATAACTCATCTTCGGATTTCTTCAGACATGATAAATTAGTTCTTATTTCTATAGCTTAAAGACAATTGCCAATATCTGCGCTGAAGAGTCAATTTCGAACATAGTAATTGCACCAGAAATGCCATTATTGAACCAAACAACGCAATGCATGTCCAGAAAATGATCTAAACTATGGTCATGTGTTATGTAATCGCTATAGTATATACTTAAGCAGAAAGATAATAGCCTACAATATGATAAATTCTCAGAACAATTTCGATGATTTTAGGCAAATACATTCATTGAAAGGGCCTGCTCCTCATTTTTTAACACAGTATTGATGTTATTTACAATTTAGTATAGTCCTAAATTTAAATGTAAACGTTCTACATCTTTTTTTTTTTAAATTAATTTCCAAAATCCCCATACAAACATTTAGCTGTGCTTAATGATAAATTCACGAAATCAGTTTACTAAGATGGCCATTAAGAGCACTTGCTGAGTTAAAATTTATTAGCAAAGAATACCCTTTGGTATAACATTGATATATGTGAGCAAAAATCTGGCATTATCCAAAGCAAGCAGCATGACTGTAAAAGTGACCACCGAATATTAGTATAATAATGTGTGAATGTGTAAATAGCTCCTCTG
Organism: Proteroiulus fuscus; assembly: GCA_034700285.1. NCBI lineage: Eukaryota > Metazoa > Arthropoda > Diplopoda > Julida > Blaniulidae > Proteroiulus > Proteroiulus fuscus. The sequence goes on along the minus strand of JAQIXP010001925.1, from coordinate 8,447 downwards.
GGGGTCACTTGTTAAAACCTGAAATTTTTAGGGCTTGTTTGTTGCCTTTCTCTGGACTTATCAGCAAAGCAACGCTTTCTTCTCCGGGGAATTAAAACGGACTAATTATGACCCAGTGTGAAAATAAATTATCCTAAAGGCTCATAAACAAGAAGGGATATCACATTAATGGAAATGAACTAATCCAAGAATATTAATTCCAAGACGACAAATGAAACTAAATAAAGAAATTCTGGATAATGGTACTACAGTTTGGTTAGGGCATAGTTTCACTAACATTTTAATTGCATTTTATTGGGGGATTAGAGAGAAATTTCTTTATTGACCATATTAGGACGGTGGATTTATTCTAGCCAATTTAAATCTAGATTAAGCCATGTCTTTTTTTAAAATAATTGATATAAATTAAAGGATGGGAAGACAGTGGTTTTACTAACAGCATGGATTATATTTTTACTGACGAATTGAGATTCGATTTAAACAAGAAGACATCAGGAAATATCAGAAAAGTCTTCTGCTTCTATGTTGAAAACGGAAATCTATAAATGAACTAATGCAAAGTACCACTAAATATTCTTATTACTTAAAACCTTATTTTTGCCTAGTACTCACTGAATGGTTAAAAAATATCATTAAAGTATAATAAAATAATGCTGAATAAACCATACTTTTGGCATATAGTTAACAATAACCAAAACGTGATCCTTGGAGCATGGGATTCGACAGTATTTATCTAGTTGGTTTACCATGAATCAACTTGCCGTAACTAAAAAAAACGATTAACTTGAAATGCATTGTTTCCTACATGCATATAATTGTATTAATAATGTTAATGGCAATTTAAGTAAAATAAATCATGTTTTAAAGAAAAAAAAATATGATTTTTTATGATATTTTTAAAGCCATGCCTTTTTATCCACCTTGGCTTTGGATCATATTTTATTCAATCTCACTGTGAGCAATCAGACCAAAAGCATACATGTGGAGAGCGAGAAAGGGAGCAATAGGTTAAAAAGGATAAAGCATAGTAATGGATTCGTTTGTCATTGACAGTGAGGAACTGAGTGGTAAAATATGCCCAGGTTGCAATCATGGATGGGAAGTTCATTTGCGCAATTTATTCTTAAAATGTCAACCATAATGAGTTCCTTTTGCAAAACCTTTTCTCTTGGGATTGTCAAAAAGTTCAAAGGGAATAATAGGACATTTGTTCCAATCATGGTGATCTGCATCAAGTGCACAGTCGACACGAAATTTAATTTGCTAATATCTCCATTTCGCCAATTACAGGTTTATGTAACAGAGAACTATAATTATGTCCTAAATAACAAAGGCACAGACCTAAGAGAGCTCACTGCATGCATTATTCCAAGCAAATCTAAAAGGGGATAAAGAGAAAAGTGGACTTAAGGGGGAACGACATAAAAGAGGATTAAAAAATTAAAAAATAATTCTCGGTAATAATAAACTAAGATATGTTTTAGGGGTTGGAACATGGAGCCATATATTTTGGCTTTTTTGAGTTTACCTTTATTAAAACAAAAAACTGCAGTGACAAAGATTAATACAACAATATTTTAGTTAACGGCAAGCCATTGTTTTTTTTTTTCTGTAAATCTGCAATAAAATTGCTACCAAACTGTAGAACTCTAACAGTGGGGATATTCATCCAGGGTTAAAAGTTAACCCTTGGTGTTTGTGCTAAACCTCAACTCAAGTCAATAGGATTTTTTACTAACCCTCAACTTAACCCGAGGTTTTAATTTAAACCCTGAATGGATCTCCCCACTGTAACAGTTTTATGAAACTAAATGTACCCGTAGTAAAATTGCAGTCCAAGAGATAAGAAAAAAAACCAGAAACTTTTTTCTGGACTGCAGTGTGCACGTTTCATAAAGCTGTTAGACATCAACAATTCGGCACTACTTTTAATGCAGTTTTAATGCAGGAAGAATTGCAATTTGGAGTGCAGTCATCTGGATTAATGTATTTAAACTCACTCTGTATTACTATAAAGCACTACAATAAATATGTGTAAAACTATAGTATTTCTGGCCTTATTATAATTTGATTAATTATTCTGAACTTCTCTAACTTTCTTACCATTTTTATATTATTTTCATTTCTTTGTTTTTTGTTTAGCCATTTCACTAGTTTTTGGGGAAACTCCCCTGACTTTACCTTATTTTTCAGGTACAATCATTTTTTTTTTTTTGGTAGACTTACAATTGTTAGTTAGGTCTACTTTAAAGCTTAAATTGAAGCTCACCACCTAATCAAAAACAATTTTCAATAATATTGAAGAACCATCATCAAAATTCAAGAAACTTTCAGGGCCTTGATCAAAATCCCTTGCTCATTTTTCAAAGCCTTTCAAGGATTTTCAAGGCTTATACGAATCCTACCATCCTACATCGATCAACTACTTGTTCACGCATGACCAAGTGACCAACACACCTATCTAACCTCTTACACTTTGGTTATGGTAAGCCTGATGACATTAATATCATTGATCCTCCCATGCATACATTAAGCATATATCTCGAATAAGTCTTATTTCTAATATCAAAGTCATAAGCATGTTGTTGATTTTAGGCTATAACCTGGAGAACACCATGAACAGTCTTCACATTCTATGAAGGCCTACCGGTGCACATTAACTTTTAAATCTAGGAAAATGACTAACAGTGTAACCTACCTTAACTCTGAAGTCTTCGGATGCCAAAGCTCTTGCCCAATTTGGCCTCCACGATGGCCCCATGGCTCCTTGCTAGCACAAAGAATCGTGCCCGCGAGATTCTCAGGCAGCACGCTAGACCAATGAGGAGAAGGGATGTGGGAAGTTTGGTACCGGTCGCACTCTTGGGACTCAGGTAACCTTGTACATCGGTCTAGCACGGGATACCAACAGGGATCCTCTTCAAACGTTGGGAGCTTGGACATCCATCGGTGTAACAGTAGTTACTGTTTATTGTTCAGTTTATTCAGGTGGCCGAATGAATGCCCATAGCTACAGGCATGCAGATGTCGAAAGAAAGTTTCAGGGTCCGAAGAGCAGGCACGACTGTTTTTGTCAGGTGATTTCATAAAATTGCACTCGGGGATTCGTTCTGAATGTACTCACAAACTGAAGTACCACACCGTACAAAATTATCTTTGATGTCATGAAGGTTAACATTCTGTAACTAGTGCACTATGGGATATTGTCAGTTTCAGCACACGTATCCTGAATTCACATTTTGCAGTTGCAGATGATAATACGCTCGTAGGTGAATTGCATCTCAGAATTCGGATCTGTAAAGAAATCAATATCTTGCTTTAAATTTTGATAATAATTTCAACACTGGAAGTCTGGGCGTTAGGTCCCATTTGTCTCAATAATGAATTATGAAATACGCTCGCTCGTAACATCACGATGAAAGGGAAAAGCTTAATAGTTGCAGGTTATTTTTAAAAAAGACGAAAACAAAAAACGATGAAAGGCATGGAAATTGAAATGCTAATTGGACTTCTCGTTCAATAAATATAATATCAAGACCCATACACTTACAAATAAATGGGATTCAAGGAATTCCAAGGAGCACTTATTAAGTTTTCAAGGACCAATTCATGCCTTGTTTTGAGCTAAATATCACAAAACTACAAGAATAGTTAACTGAAACAGCGTGGTTATAAATTTTCCAATTTCTCAGTTCATATTGTGAGTGAAATGAAAATAACTACCGGTATATTTTGTCCAAACTAGCATTCACCAAGTCGCTTTCATGCATTTTCTCACGAGTAAGGCTAGAAACTTACATTATCTAAAATATTGGTAGAACGATTTATGAGAGCACTTGGAAAAGCGAGAGAATTGCTTTTGAAAGTGTTAAATGTGTTTTCTGACTCGGAAAAAGAAAAATAACAGTTACTTGAAAAATAGGAATATTTCCAAGTAAGGAACTGTTGAAAATTGAATAAGGCAGACAATAAAATATAGCTCATCAAAATGTCTAAGCCACATATGGCAATTACCTCAAATTAATTTCCAAAATCGATATTCCTAGAAATGGCAAAATTCTTTATCAATTTTGATTCAATCTTGAAAAAAAAAAACCACAGTTTTATCGTCGAATGCATACGTTTCTTAAGCGTAAAGCTTTAACCAATTAATAATCAATATCGATTTCTAGACACGCCCAAATTTCTACATCACCCCTACTGATTTTCGCATCAAAACATTACTTTCACACAGAGAACTAATTTCCTGATGGATTTTGGTCAAAGTGTGCATTTTTCAAATAAACAAGATCGTGGTGTTGAGTAGGACCCCCCCTCATGGCATGCTCATAATTCAGGATGGGGCTGTGTGTTTCTGGATCTGAAAATTACGTCCTAAACAAGTAGGACCCAAACATCAAGATTTTTGAATTGTGTCGGGTGCAACATGATTAATGTTACAAACCAATGGGGGATCAGCGCCCCCATGCTGGTGGACTCCTAATTTAATTTACCTAAAGTGCCATCAAGCATATCAAATGCTATAAGTCTCAACGTTCCCAAAATAACAGACTTCTAAAACCTATACTGTGATTATTATTTTTAAATTATATTGGAAATGTTTAATTTTCTCACGCTTTTTCTGTTGGCATCATTCATTTTAAAATTTTCACACCTATATAAGCCTATAGATTTTTTACTTAAAAGTGTATATCCTTTTCTACTAATTTTCCAAACTCTTGGCTATTCAAAGTTTCAGCGATAAATTTAAAAAAGAATAACCCCAAACAACAATAAATTTTGTTAAAATTCATTCTCAGAATGAAAATCTTAAATCATTTCTGGTATTCCTATCTTTGAAAAAAAATTACGGCAAAAGATTTCCGCCCATGCAGCATTTAGAAGCAATTTTTTCTTAATCGTCCATGTACATATATCATACAATTTGTTAATTATATAGGGTGTTCTCACATTAACCTTGTAATTTGGATGAGAAAATCATCCATACCTTCAACTAAATTAATATTTAAGACTTTTTTCATTCCCCCTTTTTCACGCCCTTTAGTACGAAAAGATACAATTAGGGCTGTATGCATATACTTTGCCACAGGGATATAATTAAAAAAATAATATCCATGCAGGAAAAATTAAGGGAAAAATTGCAAACTAAAATGTTCACATGCACAGAAATCCATAGTGCCATTATAAAAAACTAAACCCACAAAAGATTAGAAAAAATCAGGGAACAACGATGGCCACCTGTGGAGTTGGAAAATGTATAATTAGCCAATCAGATTGCAAAACTTAAATAAATTATGCACAGGAAATAATTCAGTTTCAATAATACTGAAAAGGACCATTGAAAGCAAAGTAGGCCAATTATTTTTTTTTCAAATTATAAAATAAAATAGGCATAATAATTGCATTTAATACTGAGTATACGATTTGCAGGAACAACTCTGCAGTCAATTATAGTTACAATTTCTACAGGGGTCATTCGTATATTACGTAACATCAAATTCAGAAAAACGGCTACCCTTTTAAAAGATTGCAGCACTTGTGCTTCATGCAGGTAAAATCAATACATTGCTTTGAATTACTAACCCACCTGTGAATTTTTAGGCCAACTCTTCGTTATATTTAAGAGTATAGCCCACTATTAAAGCTGAAAAGCAATTCTGCATCCCATTTGGTAACCATAGCAAATGCATTACACTGGAACAAACTCTTTGGCCTCTTGCAAGAGATCATGCAGTGGTGGTCAACAGCACATATAGGCTACAGAAAACAGCCATTACTTTGGAGGCATATAATTAATCGAGCGAGTTAAATATTCATGACTTTTAAGTTTTAAATTAACAACCAAAACAACACGATAAATAAAGCTGGGGTTAATCGAAATCATTCCAAACGAAAAATCTATAATCCATTTCGAGAAGAAAAAATAGCCAAAATATATGGAGAAAAAATTCAAATCGCTTTTGATTGATGTCTCCATCAAGTGGATTGTTTGCAAACACGACTGCTTAGGTAATTACCACACTTTGGAAGGAAATAAATCATTTCATGACAGGAAAACTTGAGGTAACACCGAAGTTCTATGTGGAAGCTTAGGACATATACATATATACTTTATAGATTAACCAGCTTTTAGAAGCGTTTTAAAATATCCCTTTGCCCAATTTACAATATCGCTTAAGCGGATTTTATCACCTTAAAAAAAAAACTACAAAAAAGTGTATAGGAAAAATACACCCTCATATATGCTCGTACTCTTAGTAACTACTAATACATAAGTGTGTATGAATATAATATATGAACTTGTGTATACATACTCGTAAGTATCAAATAGGCCACTTAATAAATATGTAAAATGTAAAAAATTGGTCCTCGGTGCAAGGACATAAATTATGTAACAGTCAAGCATTAATGACATGTTTTTCTTGGGATAATATTTTGGCACTTCACATTAATGCATATACCAAATGATGCATGGGTAATTATTTTGCCCGAATTAAGTAATCTTATTTAAAAATATAATGTTTTCTTTTTTCTTCTTTTTCTTAAATTAACACCAAAGTAAACAGCATAAAAATTTAAAGGTCTTGTTTTTACGATTTTTTTCCCTAAATTAAAATTTTGTAAAGATTGAAAATAAATGTACAGCCTAAAAAATTCAAAACTAAGAAATGAGAAAATATTTCTATTTATAATCAACAATAGAAAGGTCATTTTTTAAGTTTTTGAATATATTATCTCTGCTTATCTTTTATCAAAGTTTAAAAAAGTGCCTGGCACAGATCATTAAACTAGAAATTATACCATAAACACAGCTTAAAACGGTTTGGTTAAAGTGGTATTAATAAATTTGGCAAATACATTGCAGTACTATTTGCCAAAGAATTCGGTGAGACCAAAAAATCTGGAACCTTTCCTTACCAATATGCTATTTCACTTGAAGGTTGACCATGCACCAAGCCATTACCTAGCATGGTTTACAACTTTACATCATCCGAGTGCTGTTAATCTGCAGTATTCGGACGGCTTCATAGCAGGATTTTAAACGTTTGGTTTAGTCAGTGCAGTTTTGTCAGTTTTTCTATTGGAAAAATAATGAAATAATTAATTACGTTATTGAGCAAATTAAGCTTCAGTGGTTAAAAAAAGTGTAACAGAGCAACAATTAAGAAAATATTTTAACACAAAATGAATTTCTTACATGTTGGATAAAAACCACCATATGTCCATTACCAAAGTTACCACCGATAATAGAATGTTAGCATTCTAAACATACATTTAACTATAAGTTAAAATTTAAAAAGGTAGAAATATCAATAATGGCTCCCACTGTGCCAACACAGCATTTCCCCACACTGCACATGTCAGAAATTCATTGAAATTTATTCTGGGGTAATACATTAAAGTGATCTCGCCATTTACATCACTGAATACCCACACAAGCATTCCTTTGTACACAAATTTCTTATTTTTAGATGTATGTTGGTAAAGGCTACCTTTCTCTCCCAAAGTTTATTAATCATTTGGTAAACAGAAGGCATATTCTCACCATTTACATCAACTGTGTGTTTTTGTGAAGCAGAAAGTATGTAGGGGGGAAAGGGAGAGCTAATATAATAAATGTTTCCATGTTTAACTCGTTTCACACCAACCAATATCACAATTTCAAAAGTTTAGAATGAAGGCCTAATCTGATTTTTTTTTCTCTAGCAAGAATATGGATGCTATTATCATTTCCCTGAGTCTGCTTTTCCAGTATCTAATTTTGTACACCAAAATATTTCCACCTGCTCATATATGGATTTATAGCACAAAGTCTAGACCCAAACATGAAACTCCACTCTTGTGAGTGAGACTGAAGTCGTACATCAAATTCAACGTAACACAACACAGAAAAGCAGTGAGAGAGGAAAAGACCCTCTATCGCAATGAATTATTTTACACATTATCTGGAGGTAAGAGCAATAGGATTTGGTCTTGGAAAATATATGCCCACACCATTGCTCACTGGCGGAACAGGAAAGTGTTAGCAATTAATTATAAAATACTACCAAATTTAGTGTATAGTATTCCTGCTGATTACATCGTGATATTCAAGCATGACCGCCTAAAAATATAGGACTATTTTTCATACATTACACTAGAATATATATTGATAAATGGCCAGCTGAATCTGAATGGATTACTAGCGTCAAATGGGTCTACAGATTCTTCCAAAAATTCAAGCCTTTTATGAGTTTAAAGAAGGTAAAAATTCTCTTTGAAGAAATCCAAAGTTAAAAAATATCATCTTTATATAGCTGAAGCTTTGACTAATGCGGAAATGTCTGATAGTGAAGCTCCCAACCCTTTTCAGCCTCTCCTCATCGAATTTTGTATATACCGTAAATCTTCTAGAAATGACCCGGGCGATCTTTTCTTCTTTTGCCTTCAGAGGTGGGCGTAATATG
>JAQIXP010001924.1:0-16599 GCA_034700285.1 Proteroiulus fuscus | reverse complement strand
ATTAATATGTACCATTAGTTAACATGGAGATTCCCATAGGAGCATGCATTTTTTAAAAGTGTGGACAGCCCCCTTAAGATAGTAATGCATTACTAACCGACCTAGCTTTGCATTAAAAATACCATTCCTTCCAAGAATGAAGTAACACTATTTTAATTCGTTTTATGCTGATCGTTCAGAGTTGCCTTTTTTCATTTAAGACACAGTTGAACAGTTCAAGTTCAAAGTCAACATAAAAAGTTGCATAAAACGTCAAAATGTCACATATACTAAGAGGGGGTAGGTCGTAGTCATAGTTTTGATACTGAAATAGTCTAACTCTTTCGAAGTAGCTATTTACGATTAAAGTAGTTCATCACACTGCATTAATTCTATGAACCCAACCACATGCATTGAATAAACACTAATTGCATTAAAACTAAAAGTCAGCAAACTCAAGAGGCCCTTGCATTCGGAAGCAAATAATCTTTATGCGGTCCCAGCGTGCAGCTTTTATAATTTAAATTCCATATTTACCAACAAAATATAAAAAAGCAAGTAAATAGCCAAATTTATAGTCAACTTCATAGATGTATTTGCAGACAAAACATCATTAAATAAAAATTCACTTGCACTAGCATGATGGTCACAGTTGCTCAGATCTGATCATGAATGACTTCATGCGTCATAAACAAGTCAATTAAAATTGCATTCAATATAATATATATGCGAATTCCATACCTCTAGTGAAAGTATGACTTTATCACAATATAAACGAGCATTTTCAGAAATACCATAAACTCATTTATGATTTGTCCAGTTATGAAAAAAAGTTCCACAGCAACCTTACGTTAGTGGCATGTGTTAAACTAACAATATACGAGGGTATACTAAAAGTCCAGTTGGTGCTAAATTTATATATATACTAGTAGCACTTTTATTGTTGAAAAATAAGTCTATATAACTAATTCCAAGTGTCTTGTCTACATATTTTAAAGCGTCATTCCTGTCCAATTACCATGCTTTGATATTCTTCACTCAGATTCCCATAATTTTCGAGAGTGTTTGTCACGTTGTTAAAATAGAAAAAATAGATTCTCTGGCATTTGTTGTGGGAACTGAGAAACTGAAACCGTGCTACTTTAAAGTAAAACGAAAAAAAAAGAGATAAAACAAAAACGGTAGGGGTACTTGTCTAATCTTTGGTGTCCATCATGTCACGTCAATCAGCAGCATCTCAAAAGTGCAGTCAAAAAATGAGAAGATTTAGGGAGGGCAATAGCTGAAGAAAAGCGGGATAAGCGTGCCAAAAGCTTAAGTTCTTTTGGTTTCAAATCCAGGTTACACAATGTTGGCCCCTGGAAAAACCCAAAATGAACACGTGTGCACACTCGGAACCAGTTTTTGTTTTTCAAAATTTGAAACATCTGGATTAAGAGACATATTTTAGAGACAGATACGGATGAAACAAGAAAAATGACGGGAATTAAAAACAAGGCACACCCAGGGACAGACAATGATTTAAGGCGTAGAAAATGTAAAACTTTCAAATAAAAAATGAACATAAGGCAGTCGATCTGCACCCTTATTATCCTGTCCCAAGACTCCCAAAGCTCTACTTCTTCATGCAAATATTCAGTAAGACAGTGAATATTGCAATAAGAAGTCACCCTATTCAGCTTCCCCAAAAATATTTTTCTTTTTTTTTTTTGTTGAAACTTCAGTTTACTGTACATATATACTATACCCCGGTAGTGATTTTGAAATAATAAATTTAAGTACATGTGATATAAACTTAAATGTTTGAAATTGATAGAATTAATAATTTAGATTTTGTGTTAAAATATTGCAGTTGGCTAAAAAATAAAATAATAAATTTCAAACGGTATTGCTTTCTCGATAATTATATACTGTAACGTAATCTTGAGTATTATGAAGCTTTTAAGTAAAAACAGTGACTTCAAGAGGGGAATGGGGGGGGGTGCAATTTTGTGAAATGAAGAGTGGGTTAAAAGTTGGAAAACAAGTGGGATGTGGTAATTGAACATCCCCCTTAATAATATCTTATTTTCTTCTAATCTTGTGCAAAATGTGCAATGTTAAAAATGTGTAAAATTAGAATGAACCATTCTAATTCTCCGAGACCTTTTAAGTGATTAATATTCATCTATAATTACAATGATCCCAACTTGAGCCCAAACATTGTCATGCTTTTGGCAAAAATCAATGATTAAACGAGATTGTGGAAAATACAAGAAAAATATTTGCAAACAGCAAAGATTACAGTAGGCTTTTGTAAATGTAACAATAAATACAGAATGACATGATTCAGGACAGCACCAACGTATGTTACTCATAAGTCGACAGAAACACAGGCTTTAGCCAAAAGTGGCTAATTTAATGTGAAACTAATTTCTCAAATGAGAAAGCTTACATTTCTAGGAGATATATATATATATAGGCCAACACAATATTCTATTTGATACTGGATAGTATCCAACAATAGACCGGCATAAATACCAATGAATGAGATTGCACTATATCAGAAGCATGTAACTAATTTTGAAAACTAATTCACTTTTTATAAGATTTGTAATTTTAGGTCTTGAACAGAAAAAAAAAACCTTAACCGCTCCATAGAGGGCAAAATTGAATTACTGAATATAATAAGAGCTGCAGGCAATAATACCGAATTGCATCTTTTGACATCAAAGGCAAGATCATTCTTCAAGATTACAGTTAATTACAGAGACTGATAAACCCTGACCAGGTTTTTAACTCTTATGTTCCACAGAAGGACCGACCAACGGACAAAGTTGTGCTATTAAATAGATAACGGTACCTTATGCCACTTCCAATATCACTTCCAGGAGGAATTTATTGTCTAATACCCGTGTTTAATCCAACTAAAAGCTATTTGATGTAGGAAATGTTGGATTTCATGGCATAAAAATAAAGGATCAAGGCAAGTACATTGTTACACCTATAATACAAGCAATGAAAATAAAAGGGTTGAACAGCACTACATACGTACATCTATGGCGACATATACATTCCTCTATTTGTAATGGTCTATACTGCATGCTTCAATAAAGAAAAGTAAAAACCATTACATGGGTATATGTTTTTTGGACTGGATAAGGGAAAAGGGAGTATATAGCTCCCCATACAGGACTATCAGACATTAGATCCCACCAAAACTAAAATTACTAAACTGTCTTGGTCTATATTTGCTTTGGAAAGCCAAAACCACCATAATAAGGAAATGTCACCCAAAATAAGTAATTCTGCCATTTCATTACTTTAACTTCTTGTTGAATTGCTATCCGTTGATAATTTCATGACAATTGCTGACTTCGTTACTATCTAAATTCTTCATTATACATTTGTTCTTTAGTTATTGCGTTTGAATATTTATCCAGATCATTGAACTCAAACTAACAAATTGTTGCATGTTGTATATTTAACGAATTGATAAATATTTCATTTAATAGGTTACTCTTATCAATTTTAGACGCTAATACGTGTACAAGAAATAAGTAAACAGAAAATAAAAGAGATACTATGTGTTTCTATTGACAAGAACATGCAAAATCCCATATTAAAATGGCCGATATATTGAATTAAAAATATATATGTAGTATTTGCGAGAAGTCAGGCCATGAATACAATAGATGCAATAACAAAAGGTCTCCTATATATCTAAGCCTTGTTACGCCACACAAAATTCAATAATGAAATTTACTTGTGCAGGGGTATATTATTGTATGTTGTAAAATCGATTTACGACTTTCTTCATATAAGTGAAATAGAAATTGAAAAATAAGCGAGAGAGAGTGCTCCAGCTCTTTTTGAACCAATTTCTTCAATAACAGTCAAATAACCTACTTATTATTTCATAACTTAATTCAAATCACACAGAAAGAATTACGACTAGTTATGATAATCCAACATTCATGAGTCTCATTTAATCAGTTTATAAACTCTAGTTTCCTTTAACAATCAATATCCATGAGAGGTGTCATACACATTGAGAGCTTAAGCTTAAAATACTATGCAAGATTTGTTAAAAGCGAATTTATGAACATAATTTAAATAAAACACATACGAGAAGCCAGTAGGGTGCAGTATCTTTTAAATTTTTGCATACATGCAAAAATTCTATGATGACAAGCTTGATCAAACTACTCTGTAGGCGTAACATTTGAATCCCAAAAATCAAATTTTGAAATATTTAGCAATTTAGTAGCAATTGTTAATGTTTCAAATGCAATTGCTATAGTCTCAATATTCAAATACTGGAAATTTATATCACTGGATATATTAAAAGATAACAATAACATTAATCAATTGCCAATATTTGAAATGCTCAATTAATGTTTCGACTTGAGAAATCCTTCAAACTAAGGCTTGGGCCGTAAGGGTTTTTTTTCCATTGTGCACAACTGCATGGCCCCGAAATTAAGCAAAAGTTTGGGATAACACAATTAGGCCTACAACGTAATAGGGTTAAGAGATCCTAACTTAGTTAAGTTTGATTATTCTCTGGTAGGGAATTTTTGACCAAATTAACATTTGCTTGTGAATGTGAAAAAAAACGAAAACTTACCTTACTTAAATTAGAGCTGTAGCAGGTTTTCAGTAGAGTTCCAGAAGAGCCAATTCCAGTCCAAGTTAAACAATAACACAACTTTTAAAACTTCAACACAATAATCTGCAAATAAAAATATTTTAGGTATAAGTGATAAGACCAAAATATCCATAAAATGTTATTTTCCAGTTTCATAGCCAGAATTTGGTTAAGGCTGGACCTAAAAAGGTAATATAAGTGTAATTCAATTCCAAAATACTTGGGGGAAGGGGGAGGGTTAAACCCTAAAACCCCCTAGCTACACGCCTGTCATTTTTTATTTCATTTTAAACATGATACTAACAATTAAGATCAGAATTTCAACAAACACAACCCCACCACTGAAAGGAAGCAAAGGGGAAGGTCAAGAATTTACTTTAAATCCCGTGTTTGGAATTCCATGAGTGACTTATTTAAGATCATGTTGCACATTCCAATACTGGCAAACAATGCTCAATTTATTTAAGTAACTTATCTTTTAATCCATGTACAAATAAGCATTTAAAAATGTTGAAAGTACCGGTAAAAATAATAATAAAATGTATAACTTCAAAGCAGTCTGTCAAGTATTTTTATGATCCCTTTTCTTAATTATTGCTATTTCCTGATATATGTATAGGCTGAGAAACTATCAGTTTTCATGAAATGAAATTTGACATTTGCTGGCTGGAACTGCGATGATCCTGATTCTCAAAGATTCAAGTTTTTTGCTTGTCGTTCAAAAGTATTCTTTGCAGATTCCATAGCAGAGATCCTATAATTCTTTTTAATTGTAAAAAGTACATCAAGCCAAGTTATGATTAGTGGGAAGAATGGTCGGTACTTAGGCCTAGCTGGCGTTTGCTAATTTTTAGCCAAGCTTTCATAAGGTTTGGCATATATTCAGAGATTTCCTTTCCTTTTGCTGCTGGAATTATTGCTGACAAAGCAATAAAGTTCCCATAGTAACGACAATTTGGTTCCAGTCACAAAACGTGCGTGCCTTGACCAAAGATACAGAGATTCTGTCTGCAATGACAATTAAGGAAAAGGATCATAAAAATAGCTGAAGGGAGAAAAAAAATTCTCTGGTTCAACTTTCTGGAAAAAGAAATCACTGGTATAATGTATTGATGATGGTAACGAGAGATTTTTTTTCCACTTCTTCCTTTCACTATTACGCATATATTATCTTTCCTTGTCCATCTTCCGCCAGTTTCTTTCAAAAACGCAAACAGTTAAATGTGTTTGCAGAGCCATTAAAAAGCAGCACATACGTTCTGGAAGGGATTTTGAGAATAATGAAACATCCAATTTTTTTTAAAGGGACAGTCTCACTTTGAAACAAGTGGATTTTAGAAAAAAAGTGCATGAAAAATTAGGATAGACATGGAAATTGCATTGAATTTGAGCGAACCGATCATTAGATAAAATGTCCTGAATATGTGGATTTGAATGAACATAGAAAGCCCAAATTGGCGCCATTTCACTGACACTGTGTGGCGCCCTTTACTGGATTAAAGGCATCATAATGCATCTGGATTAAAAGCATTTGATGGCGTTTGAGGTTGCCACCAAATGGCACTGCTTGCTGAAAGGTATGCAAGCTATAATACGTATTTTGCAAACGTTGTAATTTCTTCAACATGGAAGCTTTGCTGCAATTATATTATTGCCACAGTCATGCATATCTAGTAAGTGTGTACAATTTAAAAAATTAGGCTACTTGTTACAAAGTGGGACTTTCCCTTTAACTGAACAGTGAAACTGTAAGGCACTACACTCCAAATATTTGAATTTCTTCCGCGTTACACAGCAAATTCAAAACAATTTTTATACTATGCTACAGCTATTAAAGGGAAAGTCCCACTTTGTAATAAAGTAATTTGTAAATGGTATACACTTACTAGATAGATATGAATGGCTGTGGCCAAAATAATTGCAGCAAAGCTTCCATGCATATTGAATAAATTACAACGTTTGCAAATGATGGACCCAAATTGTGGGTTATCCAGCATACCCTTTAAAGTAAAATGACCTAATCAACATATACATTGATCAAAACCAGGTATTGTAGATACTCATTATATCATGAACAAAAAACTTGATATTATTTTGCCAAATTATTAAACAATGACGGATTCTCCTCCTCAAATTTACCTCTCAGATTCCACCTGAATTCAGAAGACAAATGGCCTTAGATTTTGCTGGTTTCCTTCCAGTCATAAATCAAGCCATCATATTTCATTTTTATTTTTCAAACTGGAAAGCTACTAGGCTCTATTCCCTTCAATCCTGGCTATTTTTCGAAAATAAAAGCACTGCCTTCTTCAGTCATGGTCAGTGGTAAGACTCTTATAAGCAGATCAAAGGAAAACTAGCTCCGAAATTTAACGTGATTGATTCAAATTGGAAAAGATAGGAGATCAGCCTAGGCTACTTTGATTCCAAAGAAGACAAATGACTTTATAGAGAAAATACCAAGATGGTTTTAATGGTCAGAAGCAGCAGTATTTTTCAATCACTTTCACATACCCTGCCACTGTTACTGACAAGCATATCCTTCCTTTAAGCAACTGGGCTGGCATATTTTCAAAAAAAACCAGAAAAGAAAAAAAAAATAAAGAAGAAAGCAGGAGGAGATAATGAACCAGTCAAGGGTAGGAATTAGATAAGGGATGTAATTGGGTAGAAAAAAAGGTAGAGAAACAAGAGGACACAAGATAATTGTCTTTCATGATTGCCTATATATCTACAGTGGCATATTCGTTTGGTGCAATTCAAAAGGATAGCCAACACAAATTAATAAAAAAACCTATATATACCAATGTCTACTGGATGCATGTAAAAACAATACAAGAACAAACATTAAAGGAGATGAAACAAACCTTTAAGAAAAAATAAAACATTGTTTATGTTCATTACAAGCATGGTTGAGTATAGTTACTGTTTTCTTAGAATCTGAGAAATGCCTATACAAAAAGAAATGTACCTTAAAACAATCTTGCATTAAATAATATTAGATCTTGGTTGAAATGAGACTAATTTCATAGTCTCAGAATTTCATAGTCTCAGTTCATTTTTGTTCAATTTAAAAATGGTTGGAATATAATTTCAGAGAATCCCTTATCTGCCTGAGTAGCCTATTTTGGACATTCATTTTGTTTCAAGCGTCTCATGCTGCATTAAATTTGGAAGACATTTCTTTTTTAAGATTTGGCAATAAATAAAAATTCTTTTGAATGAAGCACCCTGTATATAGATCACTCCTCGTAACCTTAGCCCTATCAAGATAATCTCTACCTAGTATCCTTTAATCCACTAATATCTAATGTAAAGCCCAGCAATATCTCGGTATATTTTTAGCGTAATTCATCTTCTGTGATTTATGGATTAATGATTTTAAGGTGGACATATAAAATTGATTTCTTGATATTCTTTAGGACAAGGATATGATTGAAATGGGGTTCTGGGGTCCAATAATAGCTGCCTCAGGAAATATTTACATGTTTATAAGATTCAGTTGTATTTTCTGAGATTTTAGGAAGGATTATTGCCTTACATGGGGCATGGTTTAAACCCCCCTCCCCCCACTCCTGCATCCGTCACAGCAACTTAACTTTCTACAATATTGATCCTCTATAGTGCTTTTGGGATTTAACTAAAAAGTTAGGGTGTAACGTGAACAATTAAAATTGCTGTAAGTTAACAAGGCACAACATTAAAAGCAGCCATCACAATTTTAATTAGTCAAAGTACGTCGAGAAAGGTTTAACTAACGGTATTTAATTAGAAAATCGCAAGTGGCAAGTCACGTGATTCTATATTTAGCTGGTTCCAAGTCTCACGATCGACCCCTGCTCACGACTGAAGCTTTCGTCAAATCAACAACAGAAACATGTATATATAATATATATATTATATAATAATATATAATATATATTATAATATATATAATATATATATATAATAGTATATATAATATGTATATAAACATATATAACAAGCATGTATATGGACAACCATCAAAAATCCAATACTTATAAAACTTTCTTTGAACCAGACTTTTCAAAAAGGAAAGTTGTTAAAAAACACGTTTTATAAAATACATGTAATTGTCTCTAAGGTCTTTAATTAACATGAACCGATATCACAACCAGGCCTGCACATCCTTGTTTTTAGTAGGATCATTCAAGTCATTGTACTACATGCAGAAATGCAGAAAGAATGAACTAAGTATTCCTGCCACTATACCATGCACCCAGAAAAAGTAGCACCCATGCAGTAGCACCCAAAAGAGTAGCACTATTTGGTTATTGCCCAGTGGGACGTACCTAATCTCTACGTAGCTCTAGCTTACATCAGATCGAACAGTAATACCAGGGTATCAAGCTTCCAGGCTTGTGATCAACTGTATTCAATAACCTTACAGGAATAAAAAGAATAACGCTGTTCAGTTCATTTCAGTTAACTGTTTTCGAAAATGAGGTAAAGACTCAGTGCATGGGAATGAATAGCCACTAATTACGTGCATGCATAATTTTGATATCGCATATACTCTGGCCTAGTCATACTTTGATGCCAAGGACGTCAATGATTGCGTTTATCTACAGAAGGATCGAGCTACGTTTATGCAGCTTCCACGATTAGGCAAACTGTAGAAATGCTCCCTTAAAATTGTATAATAATAAGTATAGTATCAGGTGGTAATTAGACGTTTCAGTTATCATTTCTCACAGATGCATACTTATGCATGGGTTGAACCATTGCATTTATTAGCCCCCCTCCCCCCCCCTCATGTATAAGCACCATAGGGATAGCATACACCTTTGAATACCTGGGATCCAAGTTATGCCGAAAACATTCGGCAGGTGTCGCTAAGAGAAAACTCCTTGCTCCCTTATAGCATAGGGTGCAAGGAGTTTTCTCTTAGCAACACCTTAAATCAATCAATATTCAATAACAAATAGGTCTACTGTCCCTAATAAATGCACGTGTCCATAGCAAATTGACGCAAAAGCAGTTGGGTCATTCTTTAAGCCCTATACCAATTCAAATCATATCCATATCCATATAGGCTACAGCATACCGGATTATGGTATGCAAGGATGTACACCATTAAGCTGCATGGAGATTCCTTGAAAAGTTAAAAGGGAAATGAAACCAGACATGGATTTCGTCATCGTAATAATTCAAATTTGATTCAATTTGTTAACAGCTACTTAGTATATAAGTGATCTTTAAAAACCTATAATTTGTAGCATTTACTTTTGTGATACTTAACTGCTCAAACAGCTCAAATCAAGCTCGTGGTTTGTCCTTTTTCACTCAGAAATTGCCTTTGTCTAAGTATTATACTCTGTTTCAGCTTAAGATTGAGATTTTGATATCCGGATTACCTGACGTATTCCTACAAAAAATACAGGGATGCTCCAAAAGTAGTATTGCAAATGAAAACGATAACACCTAAGCACCATGCCACGACGTATTTTGTAGTGTGTGGGGGCTACACCGTGGTGAGGGGAAGGGGGGGGGTAATAAAATCCCCTTCCCATTTTGCGTTCACTTACATCTGCTGATTTCTAAAGTGACATAGCTTTGGGACAGCGCTTATGGAATGACCCCTAAGTATGGAATCTTAACATTAGGCAGATTTAAGGCGTTTTAACAGTAATTCTCTCAAATAAATCGCTTATCATACACAAAACAATGTGTGTATATCCCATGTTTTAATAACATGTTTGAGGCTGTCCGAGCTATGAAAAGGATTGGATATTTATAGGACGGGTATGGCTTGCGCACTACTTGAAACAATTAAATCGACGGTAATCAGGCTTTCAAAATAGGTAAGACAGTACTGTGCATGGGCAGTATTGGCATTAATGGTCGACTAGTCTCGTCAAAATGCCGTTACTTTTCAAATAGGGACACCGGACGCTATTCGGTGCATTACCGAATTTACCGTGCATATGAGCCTTAATAATTTTTTAATTCGTATTCATTAACTGTTTAAAGTACTCTCTGTCAGTTTAAAAGAAACAATAAAGTAAAGCAATTGACCTATAGGCATATATACTTACTATAATTCACTCAAAAATCAAGTTCACAAGATAAACAAAAAGCTATACAAGAACACGCGGTACACTGGTTGTGGGCTTACGGAAGTGACAAAATGGGCGATCCTATAATGGTAGACTCTGTAGCGAAGGGGGATAGGTAATAATAAGTAAAGGCGGCAAAATCAAAACCTAATCTGGGCAATGCATTGTAACCAGATAGGCAGTAATCACGCATTAGACTCGCATTCCCTTGATGGGGGAAGCAGGGGCGGATCCAGGGAGGGTCACAGGAACCATGAACCCTCCCCCAAAAAAAATGTTTCAACTCAAACTAGAAAAAATGGAAAAATATGCAATTTTGTTGATTCATATGTTGATTCATTATGTGTTTTTAAAGAAAAAAAATCGCCTGTGGCACCATTTTGTGCCAATATTATCAATTATTTTCATTTTTGCCTATTGCCAAAAATTTTAGAAAATGGATTTCCTGGTGGCCCTGACCATGCTTCATATTCAAAAACCTTTAATTTTTCGCCTGCTGGTCAAAATTTTGAAATATTCTTTTGAATATGCCCACATTCCCCCCCCCCCCTTTCTTCTCCAAATGGATTTCTGCGTGCGGCTCTGCCCTGACCTTAAGATTAGCCCCCAATAGTAATACACCACCCAATTATGAAGAGCTATCTGCAGCCATGTTTTATAGAGTTCTGGAATTAAAGTAGTGGCCCACCATGGGCGGTTGGTGCAAATTTTAACTGGGGGGCTGCTAAGTAATGTAATTTTTATGAAATATTACTTATAAACTTAAAAATTGCACCTATTTACTGTTTCAATTGGAGGGGCTTAGCCCCCCCCCCCAAGTCCCTAGCACCGACCGCCCATGGGGCCAATCCGGAAATTTCCAGGTATCCGGGTGGCCCAATCCGCCCCTGTTTAGAGAAAGAGGGACAAAATGGAACCCCCACCCATAATGCAGCAGTGGACACTGCCAACTATTTGTATACTTTGACTCTGATAAAGGATATTTCCCTCTTCAGAAGCTCAGCTATTGGTACGTTTTGGAGACAAACGAAATCTATATATAAATCTTGCATAAAAGCATCTTTTATGTTCCCTTTCAACCATTTATTCAAATAAAGGAGACAACCCAGTGTACTTTTTTGAGAAGATTCTCCCTGGAGAGGTGTGGATGATCTAAGGAGCTTTTTGTGTGATAAGTCTCAAAATTCAACCATAAGAATCCTGTGTCTCTTAAAAAAACATGTGTTTTCAAACTTCTTTTATCAAGCATTTCTTTCCCCATTTTCCTATTGTATTTAAAAGAGCATGGTTAAACAATAAAAACGTGGCTGTCTTATGGTTTGTCCAAGTGACCATTGTCCTGTGCGAGAAGATGGCATCGAGTGAGTCCCTTTTTGTAACCAATGTGAATGTATAGGATATATGTGACAACAAGAAATCCGAGATGCATGTTATCAAAAGTTATATGTGGCTCAAGGGACTTTGTCAATGGTCAAACCAAGGGAAGGTAATAATAACTAGAAAATCAATCCACTGTTTCCAACAAAAAAATATATGAAGAGATCTTGTTTTATTCCATTTAATTGAATTGTAGTTCGTATAACCGTGTTGTAATTTCAGAACTTTTCTGGGGATATGGGGGGCCAGGCTATAGGCATAAAAAATTGCCTAAGATCATTCTAATTTCAGTGAAATGGGATAATTTTTATGAACATTAATAGTTAAGATTCCGGTCCTAATTATCTAGGATGTGGTCGTCCACATATTACGTAACACCAAAAAAAGGGGGGCTGTGGGGGCACCTAATTCTGCAACAAAGTGTTAAAAAGGGGTGGGGTTCCAAAAATATTACATCACTCATTCTGTACTTATTTTCTGCAGGATTCATGAATAAAGTGAAATATTTGAATTATTCTCTAAAATTAGTCTATAGATTTACAGCATAGGATTGTCATTCCCTGCAATTCTTGCAAAATTCTGATAAATATAAGGAACTATAGGTCTAAATAGGTGGCCAAAATATGCTACAAATATAGTTTAATTTAAACATTATGTCTCGTTTGAATGTTGAATGGTTTTTTTTATTGGGGGGTGGGGGAGTAATATGAGCAGTCATACATAAAATTTTAATAAGGGGGGGGGGGGGAGTTTCACAAATTTTGGGTAGAGGGAAGTATTTAAACTTTAAAAAAACCTGGTATTACATATAATAATATGGATGGTCCCGATGCGATGGTTCGAAATTGCCAGACCGAAGAATTCAAGCTATTTTATTAGAAGATTGACATATATATATAAGCTTATAAGTATTTTAACGTTGAAAATGCCGTCTTATGTAAATAGTTGGCTCCTTTTCAAATAGTAAAGGGAGTCTTTATTTATTTATATTTTTTTGCAGCTTTCAACAACAAGTAAGTTTCAAGAAACTCATAATATAAAAACAAAATAAACAGCGGAGGTGGCAGACACAAATCCAAGCCTTTGAGAAACATGAAGGGTGTGACCAAGAACTATAGCTAGAAGCTACATGAGAGCGGATATTTATGCATGCAAGGAATTAGGAATAATGCATACAGAAGGAAAATTTATTAAACTGTTTGCCAAAATTTAACTGGCAATAATTTTTATTTAATCTGGGCTACAGAATATATCCTTACTTATGAACAGATTTAGGGAAAGTTTGTAGGTGAATTTTGAGTCTCAACAAGTAAAGCTACAATTATAAAGAAGTGCATGCAATAACATATTTTTTTCTTAATACATGTAAAAGACTTTATAATTGTTATTTATATTAATAAAGCTTGCAAACGGACAATTCAATGAGTTTATAAAAGGGAATTTCCACTTATATCCAACCAGTAGTTAAACAAACAATTATATAGTCTGACATTATTCAGAAATTGCTATATATGACTATACTTAAAAGTAACTTAAAATGCTTAAAATACTTAGGGGCATTCAAATAATATGACGTCGTCAAAAAGACTCCCATTTTTAGAATTCCCCACCCCACCCCACCCATAGTCATCATAAGTAGGATTCGACCATAAACTCCCCCACCCCTAATCCTACATAGGATTCCCAAAAAAACTACAACTGCCTCATCAACAGTTACTTTCAAAGAGCAACCACAAAAAATTGACAGAATGTTTAAATAAAATTATTAAATGAAGTGATCGAGACTTCCCCTT
Organism: Proteroiulus fuscus; assembly: GCA_034700285.1. NCBI lineage: Eukaryota > Metazoa > Arthropoda > Diplopoda > Julida > Blaniulidae > Proteroiulus > Proteroiulus fuscus. The sequence goes on along the minus strand of JAQIXP010001924.1, from coordinate 2,740 downwards.
GAAAACAAGCTCAATTAGATATAAACAACAGGGGCAGATACAAGAGGGGGGGCAATGGGGGCAATTGCCCCCCCCCCCTTAGCCAGCAAATTTTGCTATCCAGTATAGGCAGAGAAAATGGCCGCCTCCTTCCGTAATATGCGATTGCCTCCCCCTCCCCCCCTTAGCAAAATCCTGTATCCGTCCCTGATAAACAAGCAAATTATTTAAAATAGGCCTATGTGAAAAAAACATGATAAAAAGAGGACATTTGAAAATGAAAAAGTACATTCCTTCACCATATTAAACAATTTGGATGTGTGTGCATCTTACATAGGAGTTCTTATTTTAATCCCCCCACCCATGTCATCATTTGTAGGGTTTTCCCATAATTCTCCCCCCTCCCCTAAACTGATGACGTGATATTTGAATGACCCCTTAATTTGACTAACTTAAAAGTAGGTACAATTAGATTGTGTAAATTCCGATTGCTTTCTGCCACTTAAAACTGTTATTTATTACAACATCCAACATTATTCGGAGATTTTCTAAACAATCTCATGCCGAGATAAAGGGAATTTCTGAACTTTTTACAAATAAAATAATCGAGCTTTAGGTTTCTATGTTTGGTATAGTATTTTTGCCACAACTTTCAAGTAGTATACAGTGGTGCATTCATGCTATAGATGTAAACCTCGCGCTATAACGTTTTGCATTACATGTATATGCATGGGGTTGAGCTATAGCGTGCAATTGATCCTGTGCCTCCATGTTTTTGATGGATGATCCTGCCTCAAAGCTCCACATCCGATAATAAGAGTAATCGCGATCTTTCCAACCATGCAGTCAGTTTCCCACCCTTCATCCCCAGCTTAAAACTCTGGGTTTCGTTCATTTTCCAAAGCAAGCAAGTAGTGAGTGAGTGAATGAGTACGAGGAAACGAATTCTCCCCCTGCCGGCCACAATGAGCCCAGTCTGTATTGGCATCTTGCAGGCACATCCTTGCTCTCCGGCCTAGTGAAATGCAAGGCACGTTCGTGTAACCAGCACCAACAAACAGCAATGCTGATGGCACAAAACGCATAGTTGAAAAAACATTGTAGAGTGGAAAACCATTCGTCATTGGTCAGCCTCGCGTTATGCCTCAGAGAGTGAAGAGAAACTGGAACAACCGCAAATCAGCTTGCACGCCAAGGGACAGCCATGCAGGTTGAAAAAGTGAACTAGCGACCACTGCCGAAAACAAAAAACTAAAACACCGGACACTGTACACACATCTGGAATTCCATCATCAGCATCCTGAAGAAACCCTTCAGGACAGTTCAATCGCGAATTCTTCAGGGGTCACTGTGTCAGCTGAGTGAGTAGGACCAGGGGTGATTGATGCGAGAGATGTTAAACGTTATCCTTACCTAATAGTGTCGTTGTTTGTTGTTTTTTTACTTTATTACCTTCATTATTTCTTGTGTGGTCATCATCCACTCGCCATTGTCTAAAAGCCCCCGTCAGCAGAGTCAGGAATCGATGATCAGGCCGCACGTAGGCTTAGCCAGAGACGGAAGTAATTTAAATTTGACGACAATTTCCTTGTAAATTATTGCGCCCACACGCTCTCCTTATCAACTTTAATCATCGTAAAGTACGAAAATAGTAGTGTTGGTATTATCTGATTACGTGCCACAATATTTGGGTGGTCAGTCGTGCAATACGTGGGTAACTCTGAAGATGCTCACTCCCTCGTGGGCTGAATCTCTCGTGGATTTTAAATTGTGAAAAAAAAGTAAAAGGTGCGCTTTAGTTAATCTCGGAGACGAAACTGGGGAAACTTGAAAACAAACAATAAAAAAGTCCCAAATTGTGTCTTGATAACATTAATTACATCCCAACATGACGATGCAATGGCGTAAAGGAATATGTGGTGTGTGCTGGCAGAGTTTGCTAACAACTTTCATACTATGTGCCTGGAGAATCCTGCAGCATGCCGATGGTAAGTAGGCTTATGTGTTTTTTCTTAATGGATATTTATGGTATATATGCTAACCTATAGATGTTGTTAAGGTCAGGGTGATTCGGATAGTGATTTTGTGGCTTATGGATGGTATAGCCTTGCTGTAGTTAATGTGCCAACATCAACATAGGCTATAGACATATACATAACAAGATAACTTGCAGAAATCTATAGCTCAGGCTTTTACTTACTATTTGATATAGGGTATTATATACGGTATATTATAACAATAGATTAATAATGGAACAATTTCATTTCTTGCTATTCATCTTCCAAGGAATATTAATTTATATTGATTGTGGAAGTTTGCACCTGCCAGGCTGCCACTGTAAGTGATGCTTCCCTATTGAATGTATCATAAGATATGGTTCGATTATCTTTATTTACACAATCGCCCTGAATAAATATAATATGGGTGTGTATTCTTTGAGATAGTTTTATTTAAAAACAGCTTCGAACGATGTGAACTGATTGCATGTCTGGCATTTTGCTGAGCATAAAAGCTCTTATTTATTTCATAAATCTAAAATTTGTCCAGCTATTCAGGTATCATTAAATTGTATGCTTTGTTGTGACTCTTGTGAGCCTATATATTGTTGTCCTTGCCGTATGGCTTGCATGGTCAAACTGGCATTAAATGAAGTGACCATAATTGCTCACTTTAATGAAAAGTTAGCAGGGCCCTGTTTCATGAAACTTTACAAGTGTGACAAGTCGACAAGTTTATAGGTGATAGGTGACAATTTTACAGT
>JAQIXP010001923.1:0-16606 GCA_034700285.1 Proteroiulus fuscus | reverse complement strand
AGATTATTAGAATCTCTGCCTTTGTTACTTTATCTTCTAAACTTATGGGCACAAACCATTGCGAAAAAGGCTTGGCCGGTTGACTTAAGACCAGTGATGGAAGATTGCTGTCAGGTGCACTATTTACTGTAACAGTAGAGGAAACAGCTGAATTTTCAATAAAAATGTTTGGTTTGTAGCACTTGCAATATTTTGTTTATGTTTTGCTGAAGTTGCATGAGCCTTGACTTGTCCTAAGCCCATATATGAAATTTTAAATGTCTTATTACACAGCTCACACTTTGCAGAATAAGGGTCATCCTTCACATGCTTGCACTATTGAGAAAGAAGATTTCCATTAGTCTTTTCCCGTGCCTGTAATCCATGATTCACTGAATTTGGTATATCTTGGCATGTTGAAGTGTTGACAATAATATCAAATTCAGTAAGACTACAGTATTATAGTTGAACACAATTATTGGGCATCAAAATTACCTGGAGCCTAATGATATTTTTTCAATTGGAATTGGAAGTCCTGAATGGCTGGAGCGCTTTAGTAGAACTGGTAAATTTATTTAAGCGGGAATTTTTAATTTGTCAAATATTATATAACTAAAGTAGAACTACCCAAACGATGTGGTCTAATGAAAGTTTGAATTATGCCAAGTATATTTTCCCAAAAAATCAGGAAAATCAGGACATTTTGGGGAAAAGCAGGACTTATCAGGACGAGTTTCATTTTATCAGGAAAATCAGGAAAAACAGAACGCGTAGGAGCCCTGATGACTATACCTTCAAGAAGGACATGTATTGGATCATTAAATGAAATATCTTGAATCTGTTAAAAAGGAGATGCTTTATTAATTCCACACAATATGCTCTCTTTTTTTCATCTTACTGGGTTCATTTCCATCAACTGGTTACATTTGAGAATGTGAGATTCAAGGTCTAATTTTACAAAATTTGTTGCCAAAAATCTTTGAAAATATCAGGATGTTCACTAAAGCAAATTCTGCAGCATTTTTTGCAAATGATATACCTTCTGTTGCAGAATTAGAATTAATTAAAAGTTAGGCTTATTTATAGTTGTGCACATGCATTTGCATATGCATAAATGGGCCATATGCATGTGCATGTGACAAAATTATGCATGCTGGTATTTAAAATTAAAGTTTATTCTTTTTTGGTTAGTCTTGATTTCAATTTTGCGTTGGCCAGAAGTATGTAAATTCGGTCTAAATATGTATTTGTAACTTACGAGTGTACGTGTGACTTCCTAAATTGTGAAATATAGTGTCATCTTATTCTTCACTCGCGAGTGTTTGTGTGTGTGTGTGTGTGTGTGTGTGTGACACGTATTGTGGATTGCTTGGATTGCCAGATTGCTTTGGTTTGTCCATTTTAATAGTCCTCTAAATTAATTATCGACAATTGTAACTTTAAGAATTTTGCTCAAACATCTTCTTTAACTCTCCATAATGAATTTGATGGTAATGTGTCTGCAGGAGTAGCTAATAATGCACCATAAAGGGTGCATAAATGTGCATAAAAGTGATGGTTTCAATCTGAAATTCAAACCCACTTCTTAGAGGATGCAAACCATCTATAAAATCTTTTAATAAGTGATCATATCCGAATTTTTTGACAAATTTTGTTTGGACTGCAGCAACAAACAGCTTTGTATGTAGACCGGAACAAAATTCTAGTGGCACATTTGCAATTTCAAATGAGCAAATTGTTTGCTTGTGTTTCTCAGTGTTCATTCCAATAGGGTTTACAAACTTGACAGCATCAACATGAAAAATTATTTGAAGTGCCCTCTTATGCTTGGACAAAATTGGGTGTTGTTAAAAATATCTCCATCACACCAGTCATGAAGAATATTATCTTTTGAATTGTGCAGTTGAAGTACAAACTTTAAAACATCTTTTATTGGCATAAGTCTCTGCAACATCTAGATAAGGTATATGCTCATAGTCAGTCTTTTTCGAAAAGTTGACAAAGAACTTGCAATTTCAACAAAAGGATAACTTTGGAAAATTTTAAAGTTTCTGCTAACAAAATTGGGGATTTTAGCTCATTGTCTTGAAATAATTTTTAAACTTGATCAACAGCAGAAATTTGTGAATTTTCAAGAAGTGCACACATTTCCCAGACAATGCAGTTGATAACTATCTGGGAAAGTTGATGCTTGCACTCAAGTTTCAAAATAAATGCGATGATGGACATTGAAGTTCTTTTGGGTTAAACTTCACAATTTCAATTTATGGATTCCTCATCATCTTGTAATGTTCCTGTGTTGTATCCATAGCAGCATTGTTATTTTTATGATTTTGGGAACAGTGCATTTTGAATGCACACCAACTCTTTGTTGTGTATGGACGATAACCACATTTGCAGGAAAATGGGAATCATGACGATGACTTACAACATGTTTTAAAAGACTTGCCAGTGTCTGCCCATAGAATGCACATAATCTACAATCATGAACTGCCATTTCTATTTTATTTAAGTAACTCCAATTGGATGAAACTAAATCAAAAAATTTAAGAGATAATATTTATTAGGCTAATGTATGTTTCATTTGCAATTTATGACCCACTAAAATTCCATTTATCATAAAATAAAACAACATGGTTGTTTCTTAATAATTTCCCTTAAATTTCTGCTATAATACTCGTATGAGGTGTGTACAAAAAGTATCAGGCCTTTGTCCGGGAGGACAGAAGTATGCAAGTTTATGAGATTTACCACTAATCTTCTTCAAAGTAGGCCCCTTGGGACTAAACACACTACACCCAGCGTTCCTGCCATTGCTGGAAACAGGTTTTGTAGTCGTCTTGCGATATGGCCAAGAGCTGCGTTGTCGCGTTCTGAATTATCTCATCTCGGTTGTCAAATCGTGACCCTTTTAGTGGACGTTTTAGTTTTGGGAATAACCAAAAGTCACAGGGGGCCGTAATTATAGTTTTCATGAAGTTTGGGTCAGCGTTGACACAGTCCAACATGTCCTCGGAAATTGATAGGCAAAGTTCTTGCTGTTCACATGAAAGCAACTTTGGCACAAATTTGGCTGCAACTCTCCGCATGCCCAAATCTTTCTTCAATATCGAGTCTACAGACCCGACACTAATTCCAAGCTTTTCGGAAATTTCACGAATGGTTAGGCGACGGTCCTTCATGATAACAGCATGCACTGTATTGATGACTAGCTCATTCCGACTGGTTGACGGTCTCCCAGAACGAGGATCACTTTCAACTGATGTTCGCCCTTCCTTAAAACTGTTAAACCACTCCTGGATCTGACTCCTACCCATAGCATCATGGCCAAATGCTCCTTTAATCTTTCTGATCATTTCTGTCTGGTTATCTCCAAGTTTTTGACAAAAGTTAATGCAATATTGCTGTTCCACACTTTCTGATGTTTGTTAAAAATGCAACAAAAAAAGAATGTGACAAGTAACAGCCACTTGCCCTAACATGCAGCGATCTTACCGATGATGACTTCATTGCAGTGTTGCCAAAAATTCAGAGCATATAAATTAAAGTTCAATGTTGTACCATGCCAAGTTGTAGATATTTGCGTGGAATATTTCTCAATAAAAAAATAAAGCCTGATACTATTTGTACACCTCGTATATCTACATTCTAAATTTAATGCTGCAGTGTTAAAATCTAATCTAGGCCTGTATATATATTTAATAAATGAATTTAAAAATAAAGAACTTACAATTTCCTGCAGCCAGATCACCATGTGTAGCACAGTTGCAGGCTTGGAAGCGTGAAATTTTGGTCGCTTTACCTTTCCTTACCAAGGAATTAGGCCTACTATAGCATTAATGAAAACCAATCTTGCAGTCTTTGTTTTTGAAACATTCCCTTGCCACCTGCATGATTATCACTTCTGGCCATTGTCCTATTTAAAATTCTAAGAAATGTGCCATATTTTAAATGTTTCCACATTTTACATTTCTAATTTTGCATTCCAATTAGTTCTGTTCTTTAAAAAAGTGTGCTTAAAAATGAATGTGTTGAAATGAACACATTTATCTGAAATTGTGTTATATTTTTTTAAAAGAAATGTGTACTATGGTGTGTATGTTTATGTGTGCTTATTTTAAAATGTTCCATTAGAACTTTAAATCAATTTTTTGCACACTAAGAAACACATTTTTTAAATTAAAAACATATACTGTTCCAGAATATGTGCATTGGTGTTTTAAATAATAAGATTTGACTTACAGTGAAGTGCTCAAACTTAATTTTAGCAATGAATATTGGAAACTCATTGCAAAATAATTTTTTGAGTCACCAATAACCATTTCTTGGAGAAAACCCAACAAACAACCATAAGATTTTTGATAGCTGAAATCATAAGCGTAGTATGCAAATGAAAGTAAAATAGTACTTTCTGAAAATGTTTGGCTTGCACAATCAAATACATTTGAATCGGCTAAAATGCATGAAAGTGTATGCTATATTAACTGATATAAATTAAAACCCAAAATATGAATACAAATTGCAAGTAAATCTAGTGTATTGCCTACTGAGGTAATCTAAAAAACATCACATGTAAAATACTGGTAAATTTCACAAAATATTGTCTGCTAAATGTTTGTAGAATGCACTGCAAATAAGGTGTTTTACAATAACGCACATTTCCAATGTCACATCTATAACATGTTTAAGGAAAACATGTTTTACTTAAAGACATGTTTTAATGGAAGGTGTTTTCAATGTTTTATTCAGTAGTGTTTTATGTGATTTTGTTAATGTGTTTTATATGATTTGCACATTGTTTTACTGCCTTACATGTTTGATTTTGTCATGTTTTACACATAAATTTTTCAGCTAAAATAAATGTAAATTCACCAGTACATTCTCCTCATAAAATTCTTGCCTAAAACGTGAGTCAGTGCATGTGCATATTTCAAAAAACTTAATGTAACTATCATGTGCATTTAAGCCCCTTGTAAAACAAAACATAGAAAACAGGTATTAAAGATCAATTTGCATTTTATTTAATAGTCAAGTTACAAAATATGCAAGTGTAATGCATCAAACCAAAATAATTGCAATGATATGTGGCTTAATACGAGTATTATGGTTAACCCTTCCATCTGATACTAAAAGAATATTTGCTAGCAATCTAATGCTTTAAAGCCAAAAATTTACTTTTTATTAGCATATATTTGGAATTTTTGGTAAAATCATTTTGTTTTATCATTTAGTACCAGCTCTTGGATAGGCCAAGTAGGCACCCATAACACTTTATATATAGGGTCATTCCAGGACAAATCACCCAAAGAAAACCCAAATTAACACCCTACCATCTCAGAATTTTGCATTTTAATCATTTTTAAGATTGTACTATGCCAGAAAACATGATTTTTCAATTTTCAGCTTGATTGGGTAAGTGGGTCAGAAGTTACAGGTGGGTCAAAGTTGGGGTCATCTGGTGACCCACCCAACTTCACAGGTCAATAACTCAGTAACGATTTGTGATAGAAACAATTATGAAGTGTCAATAGTTTGTAAATTATGTGAGGATTTAAAATATGTAATTGTAATTGTTGGATTATAACTATAACCTATCGAAAAAAGTGAACTAATTTTTGACCTTTGACCTTTGACCTGAGAACGAGGCCCCAAAATTAAAAATTTGAAAAAAATATATTTTGTTGTTTAATATATCTGCTATGTATGTACAAAATTTAAAAATACTATTATTTTTAGTTTGTTTAATAATATGTAAAATTGTAACTCCATGAATGTATATTTTTTGAAAAACCAATATAATACAGTGCCTGTATAAGACCTTGGATTGAACTGTGCAAACATTTGAAATGTGGAGACTAGTTATTGCATCATGTGTGTCAACATGTATGTCATATACCTTTTGCAGCAACAGATTTTTTAATTATTCCATCTGCTGATGAAACCTTGAAAATTATCATTGTTGCTTCCAATTTTAATAAAAGAATAACATGGTACTTTGAAATCATATATTTTTTGAAATTTATTTGAATTTTTAGTTTCAGTAAAAATTTTATTAGTGTTTGGTCAGAATGGCATTTTGTCAAGACTTGATTAAGTTTAAAATGTATCAAAATCAGCATCCTGATCTAACTAAAATATACAAATGTTCTTTATTTTTATTACTACATACCATGAATTATATGCTGACATCATCAACATACTCTAAATGCACATACATGTAGTGTTTCTTATTTTGCAAATAGGTTGACAGGGGCCAAGGGCATTGAAATTTATTCAAAGGTAAGAAGCATTTAAAATTGGTTTTGGTTGTGAGGTAAAAATCCATGTGAGGGCAGTATATAGATTTTAAAATTTCTGCTAAAAAGAAGACACTATTTTTATGGATGATTATATCAATAATTTCAAGAAATTTTTAGGGGCCTCCATTTCATCATCAGAATTATCACTTTTTAGCAGTATGGTTCCAGTGATATACTTGTGTCCATGCACAACTGCCTTACTTGTTGAAAATACATTTAGTGATTGTTCTTCAAGATTTTCTGTTGAATCAATTATTGGAACCAAGTAAAACCTTATGTATGCTATTTTTGAAATCCTTGACAGTTCCATTACCAATTATATGCCGATCATAGAGGTGCGTTTGGGATAACGTCCCATTGGAATTATGCTGCCTTAAACACATCCACATTTGATGCCTAAGTGCCATGCATTTTGGCAAATTCTAAAAATTTTCCATTTCAGCCCTTTAAGGTATCCATTTTTGGCTTTCCATCTCATACACCAATGTGATTGTAATGGCCCAAACTTTCTTATTATATCTGATAAATGGATCATGATGTGAAGTTTTGGAGTGTACAGATTTTCTGGGTATAACCTTAAAAAGTCCTTGTTGTGTGCAGGAATTAGATGTTGAAAGATAAATATAGTGCATTCACTTGCTATTGGTGATGTGCCTAGTGTTACAATTTTACTTAGCCTTATGAAATTATCCCAATACTCATTTTTATCAGGAATTTTGTCACCACTTAGTAATGGCAAAACAATTATTAGAGTTTTCATTCCTGATGCTGTTTGTTTAAGTAGCATATCTTTAGATTTCATGACTGTTTGAGAAATGAATTGAGGTAAACTAGCTTTATCATGTTCAGAAAATATAAAATTTTGAAGTTTTGCATTTAAAAACTCTAGGCTAAAAAACATTTGCTAAAAAAAATATTTACCATTAATTTCATCTCATATGGAGCTTCACCTTCAAGTATTACATGCATTGGATCATGTAAAAGTGCTTTTGTCAATTGGAAATTATTTATTTTCATAAGTTGGCTTTTGCCATTAATGCCATATTCTCGAGACCAATGTTGCCGAGCTTGAATCGTCATTTCTGTGCTTAACTTTTCACATTGCTCCAGATGCAGTGATTCATCACAATCTGGGTAAAAGCTGTGAAGGAAATCATTAGCTATGCCATCCTTTGTTACTTCACATGTCCTACATAATTTATATGCATTTCCAACTCCTTCTTTAAAGACCCTCAAAAATTGTTCTGCAGGAGTATCAGCTATTGCAACAGTCGGAGAACCATGGAATTTCTTATTTTCACCATAAATATTTAGATAAACTATTATTTAGACTATTGATGCCTGAAATGAAATCATCTAAGATTACATTGCAAGAGTATTTTTTTGTATATTTACTGTGAACAATACAGGAGCTGCATAATGCTCAATTTGGAGCGATATTTTGGTGGAACATTTAACAAAACATAATAAAACATCATTATTTTATGTTTTTTTTGTATGGACACCAATTGGATTTGCAATTTCTATTTTGTCTGTATCAATTCCAATTTGTAGGGAATTGGGATGCTCTGCAAACAATGGAAGGGCTTTAACATGGCTTCCATCTTAAATGTCCTGGTATAATTTAGTACAAAATTCCAAGTCTGATAAGATATTTTCAATGCAATCTAGAATTCCAGGCATTGATAAAAGTACAGTTAAAACTTTCTAAAAATGGCACATAATAGCCATAATTGATTTTCACTTTAGTTTTTCCATAATACTGCCAAATTTCCTCACCCATTTCCGCTGGATTAATAAGTCTAAGATGCTTCTTGAAAAACACATCTTGCTTATAAGAAGTATTCAAAGAAGAAAACATCATCTGCATTGAATGACTCAATAAAATCTTTTTAAAAGATTCTGGTGCATTAATATTCTTTAAAGAATTTTGCAAGCAGCTTGATACCAGTGATTTTACATTATCAATCAGAAAACAAATTTTTGATTCTGGAATATTCATGAACTCACGTGCTGCCATTAAAAAATGCCCTTCACTATTTTTAAATTCACCTACCACATTCTCATCCTTATCTGAAAAAATTATGCCATTATCAGTTTCTAATTCAGAAAAACTTGTATTTGCATTTAAGTCATGTTTTGGGGTAAAATGATTTTTGCAACTATGTCAGCTCTTAAATGTTTGGTAACAATTAGCATCAGGGCAGGAAATAACAAAATATGGGTAATTTTTATGCCTCCTTAAGATATGCCTTAATAATTGATGGGAACTGAATGCAAAATAAGAGCATTATACATTTTATCTCAACCTGAGACATTGCTTAATTGCATTAACCTAACCTATTATATTAATTTTTCTTATAATACAACAACAATAATTTGCATAAAATTGCTTCTTTAAGGTAAATTTCACAATTAATTTGCATAGTTATGACTCTGGACATTCTTGATTGGTAAAGACAGTCACAAGTTCGTAATGTGTCAAGGAATTTCTGGCATCTCTGATGCACAGATATATGCAGTCATCCTATGTATGGTGAGTTTGACACCCTGTTGATACCCTGTAGATGTACCAAAATTCTACTTTTTTGCACCCTGTAGATTTACAGAAATGATTCTCATATGGGCAAATATGTCTAAGAAAAATTGTTCATGTGCCATTGTTAAATTTTTTATTTATATGTGCATGTATTTAAAACGTTCACATGTGCAAAAATTCTAGGCAAGATTTCTAGGCCAAAATTTTGGGGATAACATGTAAGAAGCTACCCAGTGGTTTAGGAGATAGCTGATAACATAGATAGATGGATAGATACAGACATCTCTCACTTTGTTAATGGGAGGCTTCAAGGAGACTTAGGTTTCTAGATCAAAAAAGCCATAAAATTGCCTTTGAAATGAAACCATATCGTAGATTGAAAATACGTGAAAACAATGGTGTTCATAAAAATTAATATAACTTTTTATGTAAACAAGCTAGACACTTTCTGTAAGCTTTAAACATCTATGAAATAGAATTTATTTGTATTTGTATTTCAATTTATATTATTTTCTAAAGTTTGTAATATTTTTGTGTCATTAGACACCATCAACCAGATATAGTTGTGGTGTCAGTTTTGAGAAAGCAAAACGTGCAAGACAGACAGGAGGAAAAAGTATTTTCTGGTGAAGGCAAATTGTCCAATCTTCATTAATAAATACACCTGTATGATGAGGCAAATTTGAATTTGAATGTTTAATTTTTTTTTAAAATGATAAAAATTTTATATACAGTATATTCATTGACAACAAATGCCTTTAACAATGTATAATTTATCAACTAATAAATAAAATTAATCCAAATACATTTTAAAAGACTACATTATAATTGTTAATGGTGTTTTTATCAAAATTATGTAATTACAGTATGTCCAGCTGAGTTAATTTTTTATTTAAACTGAACCTATCACCCATAGGCAGTGTAGTAAATAAGTGATAAAATCAAATATTTTGTCCTAAATACTTATAATTCCAAGCATATGCCATTTATCTCAATACACACAATTTAAACATATCAGAGAATTCATGTATTCCAATTTGCAAATTCATATAGGCCTATATTTTCCTCATATAAATGCATTTATCAACACAGTTAAGCAAGCACCATTTTTAACACAGCTAATATTACATTAAAAGTATATCATGCCTCTTTATTTAATAAGAATCATAACTTATCTAGAAATTATGTTTCTCTTTCTGGGATTATGGTTCCAACATAACCAAACATAACTCATAATAACCCTTATACAATGGCAAATAGCAATTGTGTACTAATATGCTAAGACATGATATTATAATGACAATCTAGATGACTGTATACACCCTTCTGTCTAGATTAAATTCATGGGCTCCTCGAAAATAATACTAATCTGAATCTGAATGAAGGCTGTCGAAAGGCCATATATTTAAAATTTATTTATAATTTGTTTCTCATTGAATTTACAAAAGAAGGGTTTTTTACATTTTTCAATGCATGTAACAATAATTTCACCAATATGATACCTATCTGACACTTGCTTTTTTCCCACAGTCCAAGCAAGTAAATCACACCACAAATGGTTGGTAACATGAAGTTACATTACAAATTGATTATAATATGAAACTACGAGCCGTATTGTAAACTATGAACCAAAATTGAAGTTTGAGGCACTAATTGTCTATGATGTAAATGACATAGCAATTTAATATCTATGTTTCTGCCCCTAGAAAAATGTTTGGTACTATATACCACAAGAGGATTAGGCACAGTATTAAAAAAATTGTATTTACACATAATGGAAGTGGATATGAATTCCGTAGACATAAATTTTTAACGTGACAAAATTTAATTTAAAAAAAGAATTTAATTAATTTTCCAAATCGGAAAAAGTTAAACTCCTTTCCGAAAGCAAAAGTGATCGAAGAAATGGAACTGTGTAGCATTCAGTGTAAAAGCATGCATCATAGGAGAAGTTAATGTATGGTGGCCTATATGTGTAGCAGGTTTTGGACATGAAGTAATAGAACGAAACCGATAGGAATGCAAGCGTTAATGTGTGCTTTGCCTAGTTAAAAAATAAAACAAAATAAAAAAGAATACCCCTGAAATGCATAAATAGGGCAGAAATTGCAGAAATGACTAAGTTAATTTTAATTGATAGAAAAAAATGCAGAAATGAATTGAATTAATGGAAAATTGAAAAATTTGCTGAAACTTTTTTATTTAGAGTAGTTGAAAAACACAGAAATGGCTAAGTTTATTGTAATTTATAGATTAAATTGCATTTATTACTTCAAATAAATTTAAATGAATTTGCAGCGATTTCTGCAATTTCTATCATGTTTTAATTAATTTTAAGTCATTTCTGCATTTTTCTATCAAGTACAATAAATTTGCAGCCAACCCCCACACCCAGCAACCTTGGGGATTGTCCAGCACCTGACTGATGCACGGTCAACTGCGGCAACTGAGCGAGCTTGCACACTCCGCTCCATGCTATCGCAAGCAAACATGTGTAGTGTTTGTAGACCCTTAATTCAATTTCAAATATAATAAATGAACTTGTCCCTTTATAATGTAAATAAAACTGACTTACTTCTGACTTGGATATAACTGAGCCACTTGACTCCAAAAGTGAAACAGTAGTTCACCTTTGACTGGAAATTCTTGTCTCCACATGAACTCCTGTAGATAATTATAATCAGTGTATTGTTCATTTTCTGCAGTATTCAATCATTGTAACTTTTTAACTTTTTTTTAACAGCCCCCACATGTTTTCCGCATTTTGAGTGTGGGCTCCTGTTACTGGGTCTACGAAATTGTAGGTATGGTTCACAGTTATATGTTGGTAATTTTGTGGTAAGAACCCGACACCACCATATGCTGCTTATATGTCCGACATGATTGTCGTACCTGGTAGAATGCTTTCTTCAATTATATTTTTATTGGTAACAATGTTGTGGCATGTTTTAACCAATTTTAAGAAAACATCTTTTTGTGCCCCTTTTAATACCGCCTAAATGTCTGTAAATGTCCAACATTGTACTTTCGCTTTGTAACACTTATTTCATCTTTCTCAACAATTGTCCCAGGGCCACCAATGACATTTGCATTTCCAAGGAAATGCTCAGCAAAGATGTCACAAAAGTATTGTGTTTATTGGACTATGCTTATGGTAGTGAACTCCACGTCAAATGCAATATCCTCGTATGATCTGCTCTTGTGCCTTTGAAAAATGTTCCTACTTTGTAACCTACTTTGGTAACACGATGCTGAAGACATGTTTTTTTTCAAGTCCAGGCACGATTCTGATTTCCTTGGCCAGCATTACAAAGATGCATTCTATTCCTGCAATGCGCTCAGTTGACATTGGCGTAAAAGTCCTAGTTTTTTTGAACCATTCCTTAAACTCATTCTCTGGAATCTCTTGACTTTTGTTGTACTTTCCTCATACTCATATTAATTAAGGCATTTAATGCTATAGTTATTTACTGTGCAGAATACTGGATAATCACGACTGCCCAAGTTAGAAAAGAGGAAAGAAATATAAAATTGACAAAAAAGAAGTGACTTGAAATGAAAATAAATGTCAGTATTATTAACTAAATATTCTTGAAATTAATTGACAATAAGTAAAGAATAAATAAAAAAGAAAACAATAAAAAATGAACTGGGAAAAAAACGTTAATTAAAAGAAAAGAATAATAATTAAAAATAAAAAATATGATGAAGTTAAATTAATGAATACTTGTTAATACTGAAATGTAAATGACAATTAAATATGAGAACAATTAATGAAAACCTATTTTAAATTAATGAACACTAAATATTAATAATAATGAAATGTCTGTAACAATTAACAAGAGCAAATTCTGAAAACAATTAAATAGAAGTAACGATAAAGAAGAAGAAATAGAATTGATTAGAGAAAAATTGCAGAAATTATAGCAAAAATTGGTGATCTTGCAGCAAGTAATGCTGAAATATACATGAAATCTACAATGTCGGATAGAGTGTAGGACTTCATTTGTCCTTGAACACCACCGTACATTTTTTGCTCCTTTCCAAAACCTCTAGCGCTTCGTACATCCTTATGCTCCTCTTAAAAGCTGTTGCTTGCAATAATTTTATAGAGAAATGCGCTACTTTATGGCAAAATTTGTTATAGAATTTCTATAGAAAATAATGTTAGCTTATAGAAAAATATTCTATAAGAAATTCTATATAAATTCTAAAAAGCATTCTATATTCTTATTGCTATAGAAAAAAGTTTAAAAAATAAAATATTAGCTATCCCATATATATATTTGTCAATCTGAGAAAGTCTAACTACAAATAACTTCCATCAAAAAAGTCAAGAAACAGTGACAAAATGGCACTATAGTATCATAATCTTGCCTTATCTTTATAAGGAAAATAATGAATTTACTTCAAGGGGGAACGGGGGTCCCCAAATTTTGATGTCCACCCCCGAATAAATAGCACTTTTTGATTGTTTTTGGTCAAAAAAGATGCTTGCGGTGCCATTTCTGTTCACTTTTTCAATAAGTACAATAATTTACAAGAATTTTAGGGCCCTCTGCTTGGGTACTCGCCTCGGGGTCCTTATACCCTTGCTACGCCACTGGAAATAATGCACTAGTATTCAAAGCAAAAGTATGCACAGTGTTATACACAATTACATATCTAATAAAATCTACTAATAATCTATTATAAGTTAAAAATTATAAGTATAGAAAGGGGGCAACCAGTGGTAAAAACGTATTTAACCCCTTATAATTAAACCTTGTTAAGGTTGGATTAAACAGTTTAGAAGAAGGAAGCCTGGGGTCAGCCTTCCCTATGCGGGCTTATGGACAATACTTTCAGTTAGGCTGGGGGTTTGGGCAGTTTGTAGTGCTGCACTTTTTGGGGGAATGAAGGATTTTGTTTGGTTGGTAATGTTGCTACAGTCTAAGGGGAACTTCAGTAAAATTTGCAAAATAATTACTAATAAATTATCAAAACTTTTACATAATTATAACTATTGTATATGATATGAAGTAGTATAAATAACACAGGAGAAAAAATTTAGTCAAATTTAACTTTTCCAACTTCATCTAAAAACTTGAAGAAAGGTTCAATTTTGTGCATTTTGCAAAACTTTAAATACATGTAATTTGCAAAATAGCATGCCTCCGTGTACCTCAATTGTATTGGTATGAGCTGCTGTCATTGGATCAATAAAATAAAAAATAAAATAACACCAATTTTTCATATGCCTTCCATAATTCAGATATAATCAGAGTTCCAAGTCAAATCCATTCTTTTATCAGATTTATTTGAGTTCCGGAAGTTCTTTCTTTCACTGGAATCATAAAGATTTTTCCAGATTTATGTTCAATCCTTTTGAACACTCACTGCCCTTCTATGTAGCAGCCTTTCTTGTACTTGCTCTTATCAAATTTGCGTTTATCTGTTTCTACAATTTTCCCAGGCCCACCCAATTTTTCAGCACTGGAAAGCAACTAGTCTTTCCGGAGCTATAGTTGATTACATTTACTTCAGTAATGGTAGTTCATCATACTTTAAACAATTACTTATTCGTTTAATTTATAATTAATAGACATACTTCATGGACAAATTTCATCCAGTCTGTTCCTGTATCATGTGTAATGTTCAATTTATTTTTCACATTATTTATGCCATAATTATATAGCAACATATACGTTACGGCCAGAACAATGGTATTTTCAATTTGGATTAATCAAACCATGTGTTTTTGAATATGGATACTTTTTGTTACAATTAACTGTTCATTTTCTATTTCTTTTTACTTTTCTAGCACCTCTAGCTTTTGCCACACAATTTAATGTTGCTTTTGCACTTTGGGCGCTGGAATTCTTTTGGAAGGGTGTCACTTTCTTGTAGAAAACGTTCTAAATGGTATCTTGTTTTAGTTGTTATAAAAGTTTTCCAAAAAATGTTTGGAATTGGACCTTAATACCAATTTTTTTTTAGCTTCTACAATTATTACGATAACATGGAATTAATGGTTAACTGTAAATTTTGTATATTAATAACAATAAACAATATTAACTAAACAATACCAGTTTGATAAGTTAATTCAATACCAGAATGCATTTATCCTCATGTTCATGTACACCATAATGATGTAAGATGCGTAGCTTCAGATGTTTTACAGAAATTTTCCCTTTTACCTGTAGAATTCCAATACACCACTTCCCTAAGTATAATCAGACTCACTCACTTATTCTTAATAGAAAATAGCCTGTTTATTTACACTCACTATACAATTTGTACACCCAAATTCACTCGACCATCCACACTCATCCATACATAGGCCAAGACTGATTCTTCCAAAGATGGTGCCCAGCATCATCAGTGAAAGAATTTGGCCAGTCATGTGACCAGAATTCCTTCCCTGATAACGCCTAAATCCACCCACTCACCCTGTGACACTTCCTATGTAAAACCCTGCGTACAGGGTGAGTTTGGGGCACCATCTTACACCCCGCCGCCAAACTTCGGCTTGGTCTCCAAGCCAAAGCTTACGGGGTGCAATAACTAAAATTTAAAACAGCTCGTAAAAAAAATAAAAAACGATCCGCTCATCCAGCTTCCATTGCTAAGACCTCTTCTTATGGGGCTGGATGCCCTCGTCGAACCTGCGGCGTTCGTCCTCCCTTCTTTGGTCCACTTCCCATCTGCGTCGGGCTTCGGCTCGCTGATGCCGGACGTTGATGGGCACGACCGCCCAGGTTCCCTCATCACCCTCATCCCGTTCCTCTTCTGGTTCCAACGATGGTGTTCGGTCACGGAGTCGACGTCGCCGACGAGGGCAGTCGCGGGCCTCATGGCCCACAACCGCACACTCGTAACAGGCCTTTCCCCGTCCTCGGGGCAAGGCACACGACGCCGAAAGATGACCTTTACCGCCACAGTTATAACAACTAGTGTCGGCGGTCACATCTTTCGGCCGAGTGTCCCGCCCCTTGGACAGGGTTTGCCTGCGTCGCCGTTCACGTCGGCGGGCAGAACTGCTCGCCTTCATCGCCGCCCGCTCTTGCCGGATAATAACTTCACGGCGCCGCGCCGCCGCCTGGATTCCTAACAGAGGGCTGGGTTCCAAGGGCTCAGCGTCCCAGTCGTCTGCTCCATACTCATCAACAATGGCGACTGGGTCGCCACCCACAGCCCCTCCGTCACGATCTTCCTCGCTCGGCTCTTCATCAAACCCCTGGATGACAGGCTCAGGGGCATGGAGGGCAGCGGCAACCGCCACCTCTACCACGCCTCCCTCACCCTCACTGGCTTCGTCCTCCCCGCCAACATTCTGGCTAGCCATGGCAACACCCTGGTTCGCCTCTGGGTGGACAGCCACCTCCGCCGACTCCTCACTCCCCTGCTCCGATGTTGTTCCAGACCATAGACCACACTCCACGAGGTGGGCCTGGACCACAGGCCGACTCTCACCCTCGAGGAGGAACGCTGCCGTCCTCAAATAAAGGGCCGCCAACTCGGTCTGTGAGGACCCCAACACGGGGATATAATGTCCCCCTTCGGCCATCTAGGGAAACCAAAAATATTCAAAAAAAATCGGAA
This sequence comes from Proteroiulus fuscus, assembly GCA_034700285.1. NCBI lineage: Eukaryota > Metazoa > Arthropoda > Diplopoda > Julida > Blaniulidae > Proteroiulus > Proteroiulus fuscus. The sequence continues at coordinate 205 of JAQIXP010001923.1, read as the reverse complement.
AAATAATTAATATTGCGGAAATTCCCAATCAAAAATCATATATATTCTAATCAGGCTTAATCCCACCAACTGTTATTACAACAGTCCACCAAAGTAAGTACTTTGGACGGATTCATCCAGCTCATTAACCCCCAATACACCTGTTTAGGCTTAGCTCTCGTACATTTACTACTATCCTACTTTTTCCAATATCCTAATTGCTATG
>JAQIXP010001922.1:0-16612 GCA_034700285.1 Proteroiulus fuscus | reverse complement strand
TAAGTACATTTGTACTTAATAATTGTATAATTTATAATATATAATATATATAATATATAAGTACATTTGTACTTATATTAACATTTTGTTTAAATTATTTTATACATTTCATAATATATTTTTAAAATCATTACAAGTTAATATTCCAGTATATTTTGAAATATATTCCCAACTTATGGGCCCTACTTTAGAAATACACGTGTATTTTGAAATTATACATTTTCCAAAATATCCTGAATTTTTATCTAAATTTAAATCAAGTGTTAAAGCTCTAATGTAGAATTCAGCGATTGTTTTTACAAAAAATCCCTAAATTAAACAAAATAAATAATTTACCATAAAAATAAACATTCAAAAATTTCAAAAATATATCAATTTCAATAAGTTACTTCCTACCAACATTCTCATATTTAAAAAAGCAAAACTATTCAGAAACTAAAACACCACCTACACAATATCCTCTTTTAGCAATACATTTATAACCAAAAACAAGACTTTATCTGAATTCTGAAAGATAGCCTAAACTCTATTTTGTAAACAACATCAATAATGAATTTATTTCCCTATTTTCTTCAGATATTTTCAAAAAATGATCGATATAATATGTAGAAATGGATGCTACTTAAGGCAGTGAGTGCACTTTGGATTCAAATCCCATCAGAAATACTTCAGGGTAACATTGGCTAATACCTCATAATCCAAAAAGAAACATCTACTTTCAATTACAAGTAGGATAATGGTAGCCAAGAGGACACTGAGGATGCATATTTTATTGTATACAAATATGAACTTTCTTATAATTGAGTATTATTTCAAATTTAGATAGATAAGGTTAACTTTTGCACAGCAGATTTTCAAATGGCATTATATAGTCTTATTAAAATACGTTTTGTGGTTTAATGCTCTTAGCATTAAATATTTAAGCTACTCAAAAGAAACTTTCATCGAAAAAACTAAAAACAATGTTTAATAAAATTATGCTTCAGTTTTCTCGACTCGTTTTATGAAGAAGAATGGAATCAATATTGCTGCATTTGTTATCAAAGTTGTTGCAGAAATTCGTTGGCATGAAGCCAATTAATCTTAGCAAGTATTTAAGTAGTTGTAGACTTATTTTTTTTCTTTTCTTCTACAATGGATTAAATTTGTTACAATGAGAAGCCTTTTAAGAATCTAATTTGTACAATAGAGAAATCAACATGGTAATAAAGATGGAAAATTACTTAAAAGCTTGAGCCTATTATGAGTTCTTGTGTCAAAATTAAAATTAAGTCTTAGTTTAGAACTGAAGATTATGATAACAAGCTCACTATGTCTATTCTGTAAATGTTTATGCAAGTATTTTCTGCAGAAACTGTGTGGGAAAATATGCCAGTGGCGTTTCTGCAGATTTGTTTCTGACAAGTTCTGCAAATTTGTCATATTTTTTTTTCATTTTTAAAAGTATTAACTAAGAAACTTTCGTGTAGAAATAATTTTGCAGTAATCTTACATACGAGGTATATAATTTTGCAGAAACATGATAGAAGAATTTTGTCAAGACCATTCTGCAGAATTCTGCTGAAAATATCTTTGTATTGGTATTATTTATACAGAAATCTTTCCACATTGATTACCACAATTTAAAAAAAAATATGCTTGTAGAAACCGCCCCAAAGAAATAATTCTGTAGAAATATTTCTACAGAATTATTTCTACAAAATGCATTCCTCAAGAATGAAAACAAGTTTTAAAACTATATTATAATATGCTTGTAGAAATCGAAATAAATAATTCTGTGGAATTATTTCTATAAGAATTATTTCCTCAAGAATCAAAACAAGTTTTAAAACTAATATGCTTGTAGAAACCAAAAGAAATAATTCTGTGGAATTATTTCTACAGAATTCTTTCCATAGGAGTGGAAACAATTTTTAAAACTAATATGCTTGTAGAAAGTTTCTCCCAAAAATAAGTCTGGAGAATTATTTTTACAGAAATCTTGTATAAATAAGCCAGCAGAAACTAGACCAAAAAACAGCCATGACATTCTGTAGAATTCTGTCGAAAAATATTTGTATAGGCAACATTTCCGCAGAAATCTTACCGATTGAATGAACACTATAACTTTAAAACTTTTCTTGTAGAATCCTTCTAACAAAAATAACTATGCAGAAATCGAGCATAAATAATCCAGCATAAACTAACCAAACAAATTAAGTCAAGACCATTACGCAGAATTCTGTTTAAGAATTTTTGGGTATGGGTATATTTTTACAGAAATCCTTCCACCATCATCTTAAGGAAAACTTAATCAAAAATAGATTAGACATTTCTGTAAAATTCCAAAAAAAAAACTAATGGGCATTAATTCTACAGAAATTTTAACATGAATGGTCAGTTCAAAATTATTCTTGTAGAAATTTTCCTGCAGAATTAATTCTGCAAAAATATTGCACAAATAATTCTGCAGAAATAAATTTAAGCCCTAGCAGACAGAATTCAATCGAAAAACGCTTCTTCAGTTAAGTTGCATAAATATTTCATTAATATTATTTTGTTTTAAAATTTCATGAATCCAGTAGAATGCTTACCCATAATGCCCTCATAGGTTGTGTTTAACTTTCCCAAAAGTTGAAATTGGCCCAAGTTTAATTTGTGATGGTGAAATGGATACAAACATGACATGAAATTTCATAAATAACATGCAAAAATATGGGCCAATTTGTCAAAACAGTCCAAATACAGAAATTTAAAAGAATATATAGGGAAAAAAATAGGACATCTGTGATCCAGCATTTGTAGTAGCCATGATCCAGAAATAACAACTGCAATGCACTTAAATGTTAGCACGGTTGAAAAGACCTTATAACATATGCATGATCCAATTTAGCATACACAATTTTCATGCTAAAATCATGTCCATTCATGCACGAGCAAAATGTCATTGCCATACAAGAACCAGGCCATGAGATAAATTAATTTCTGGTAGACCAAAGTAGGCCTACATGTCTCAGAAAAAAGATAAACTGCGTTTGAGGCAGTAAAGACATTTTGTTGTGTCCTCATAGAGTTGCCTAATTAGTAGAAGAAATACCAAGAACACTAATTACACTTCCACTCGACTTTATAATTATGTGGATTTATGGTAAAGAATCCCCGCTTCATAAATTTCCCAGTTCCGACAAGAAACAGCCCAACATTTCCATAGGCATTCTTCATAATTTAAAATTGCTTAATGAACCAACTGATTATTCCTCACAAGTCTGGCTTATCCTTTTGTTCATTGACATTGAATAATTACTGGAAAAATTTGGTTAGTAATTATGAAGATGACAATGAGCAGACCATGTGCTTGTCTATACTCCAAGAAGCGATAACTAATGGGCAGAAAACTAGGCTCAATTGTTTCTACTCTATAGGCATTTTAAAAGTAATTATTTACAAAGTCCAAGGTACAAGAAAACTTTGCGCAAGCCTAATGAACAATATAGTGCATCATTAATCCTTGCAACACCATTGGTCACCAGCATTGCACATAATGGAGGGTTTCTGTTGAGCCAATCAATATGTGTATAATGAGTCCAGATTGGTCTATTGTCTTTACACATGAATGGTGTTAATCCAACAGCATGTTGGTAATGTTGATGGTTTATGGTTTTGAAGCCTGGTACCCACACAACAAAATATACCAATTTATGTCTAACGATAGCCGAAAAAGCCCTAAATTCAAGATGGCGGCACCCATAGTGTCATGAGAACCACCAAGCGTTGTGTAGGTACCACATACTACCATGGTTTAAGGTTTTTAAGACCTGGTAGTATTCCCATTTATTCTTAGCGAGGCCCAAAATATCTCTAAATCCAAGATGGCGGCACCCTTAGCTTCATGGAAGCCACCAAGTCGTATGGGTGACACATACTACCAGGGTTCATTGTTTTAGGACCTGCCTGCAGTGGTCAGACAAAATATTCCTATTTATCACTAGAAAGGCCAAAAAAATCCCTAAATCCAAGATGGCGGCACCCATAGCATCATGGGAGCCACCAACGTTGAATAGTTGCCCATACTACCTTGGTTTATGGTTTTAGGACCTGGTACCAGACAAAATATTAATATTTATCTTAAGCAAGGCCCAAAAAAATCTTTAAATCCAAAATGGCGGCACCCATAGCATCATGGAAGCCACCAAGCGATGTATAGGTACCACATACTACCATGGTTTCTGGGTTACAACTCTGATACCCAGACAAAGTATTTCTATTTAATACAAGTGAGGAGCCAACAATGGAGTTCCTTGCCTTTCTGGCAACTATTTTATAAACCAAAGTAATTTTCTACCCACTCCTTATTTTTCATTTCCCTGACTTTCCAGTTTTTCATGAAACCACTATGTAACACACACTTCTAAGTTACACATTGGGAACATCGTTCCACAACAAGTTAGTTAGCATCCAATAGGGTCTGACTAGGTTTTCTGTATTTTACAGTAATGCAAGTTATGCAACTAAGGACAATGGAAAGTGACCTGTGATTTAAACTTTTTCAACTAAAACCATGTTGTCAACAAGTTACAGACGTTATAGTGCATGACCTCTAGTCCCAAGATAGCAGTAAGAAAACTGAAACTAAATAAGAGGAACTGAAAAACCAAGAAGGCCACAGAATGTCAACCTGCTCCAGGAAGTAAAACTGAAGCCTTGTACTTATCAGGTTAAAACACAAAAGGCAAAGTCAGTTATGCCATTAGCAAATGTCAATTCTTTCAATGCTCTTCCTTTATAGATTGAATTGTCTAAATTCTATAGTATAGGAAATGTCATCTCCAGGCCACTCCGGAAAAGTTGGCTTGACCTGCAAGCCTTAGTACCTCCAAGCACAGGCGGCTGAGCTTAGGCTAACATCCCTTATAAACATTCCCGAATAAGTATTTCTACGAAAAAATAATTCTGTTACATTTTTATGTGAAAATAGGCAACACTTTTGCAGAATATGAGGAAGTGCAAAACTATAATAAAGTATCAGTGATTGAAGTCACTGGCAAACATTTTTGCAGAAACCAGAAGTAGTTCTTACAAAAAAATCTTATTTGTAAACTTTTGTATAGACATTCTGTTTAAAACACTATGCAGAAATCCTGCATTAACTTTAGACTGAACAGAGATATAGACACTATCATATTTAGTGAAAAAAATTCTGCATGAATATCACACTAATGCATTTGTATAAAACTTTCTGCAAAAGTCTGTTAACATTTTAGCAAATATGGTAATATCTTTACGTTTAAAATTATGTTCATTATATTAGAATGCATCTGCAATATATGCAAATTTAAAATGTAATGTTTCCCCATTTATTTATATTTTAATTTTCCGAATCTATTATGCTGGTTTTTTTTAAAGTAAATACATGTGTTATAATGATTTGGGTTAAACTCAAAATTACTCTATTCTTTTCATATGGGTTCCATTTAATATGATAAATTGCCAATTAATAAACTCCTTCATTATGATTAATAACATTATTGTACACTTTTGTAGTTTCAATATCATAAACTAACACTAAATATAAGCCAATTTGCTAGTTTTATGGTTCCTAATGGATTATACAAGGCAAAAGATATTTTGGGGCAAATGTTTTTTGAAATTTAATTGCGTTTTATTATTCAATAAAAAGAATACCTTTTTTACACAAGTCAATTGAAAAAATTAATGTATATTAGTCAGAAAATGAGTTCTGAATCTTCTAATATTAAACTTGAGGAAAATAAAAAATATAGATATGTAATTAAATTAAACATGCAAATGTTTTCTGAGCAAAATATCTCATGATAACCCTTTGGGATTATGCTATTTATTTATTAAATTTGGAATGAAATTAATGAAATGGCATACACCTAGTCATAAAATGCACAAAGTAGCATAGTTATTAAAAAAAATGTACATATTAAATGCTCACATTACCAAGGAAATGGTAATTAGGAACAATTTAAATAAATTAATTTATGTAAATATCATTGTTAGTGCATCCTTTTTCAAAATGAACTTGTTTTTGAAAATAAAATATTTGAAGAAACCATATTTAAATATTTAATTATCAATGAGTAAAAAAAGCCAAGCTAAACTTTAACAATTTTGTAAATAAATTATTTTTTTGTTAAAATGCAAAAATTTCGCATACAAACACTGACTAATATGTGATTATAGAATCAACCCAAACTTTTGAAAACACTTTCTCACTTGCTTTTAAAAATGGGGTAAAAATAAATGTCAAACTTTAGCATTTTAAAAATAAATTATTCCGTTTTGATAATGTGCTTAAAATTTTGCATAAGTGCAATGTATTTTTTTTCTTTAAAACCTTTGTTTTGCAATATAATTTAAAAAAAAAATCCATTTTAATATATAAAGGAATTTGTAAAAAAAAACTTGAATTAAAAAAATTGAACTTTGGCAATTTTTTTAAAATATAGTATTAAGCAAATTTAAAAAAAAAAACTTTAGAAAAAGATTTACTAAATAACACGTGATAATGTAGGGAAAAAAATAATATATTTGTAAATATATTCTTCATTTAATAGAAAAATATTTTAACTTTGACAATTTTAAACAAAATATTCACTTTTAATAAAATGCTAAGAAACTTGAAAAATTATGCCAAATAATTTTTTTTTTAATTTTTCATAAAAAAATATTTATCAAAATATAATTAAGAGTAAAATAAATTTACTAAAAAAGTTAAACTTAAGCACATTTGCAAAAAAATATCCCCTTTTGATAAAATACTAGAAATTTGGCAAAACTGCCATAAAGAATTGCTTTTCTTTTCTTTTTATTTATCAAAAAAAATGTTGATCAAAATATAATCTTAATAAAAAAAATGATTAAACAGTAAATATTTCTTTTTAATAAAATTCTAGAAATTTTGAATAAATAACTTTCATTTTTAACAGAACTGTCATTTCAATACCTTAGAGCCAATTTTTAAAAATGTTGTAAAAACAATTTTGATATTTTGCAAAAAATTTTCGAGTAACAAATGAGAATGCATTTATTCTTGAATTCTCATAACTCATTACAAGAATTTCTTTTGCAAAAAAACAATATAAAACAAATTTTAACTTTAGCAATAATTTTTTTAAAAAATGCAAATTTAATACGAATAGGATTTCCTTCAAAGAACTTAATTTCAAGAAAGACGACATTAACAGTATATCATCCTTTTTGAATTATAAGTGCGCCATGGGACTTTCCCAATTTAGTACATCAGAGGACTGACAACTGAGATTTGCAACATTTGTGAAATATGAATTGCATCTGACAAAACGTATTTTAGGCCCATTAATGGTTCCTTTTAGATGTAATTACTTTTCTAAATTCGGTGTAATGTTTCAGCGCGGCTTTAGAAATTAAAGGCCTCTCGTCATGTTTCAAGCGTATAATTACATGAATTCAATAGCGTGTAATTATGCAACATGCAAATTATTTCAGATTTTTAAGACTTCTAGTCAATGTGACTTCAGACAAGAAATAAAAATTGAAAAACATGAAGAATGCATTAATATTCAACGTCTAATCCTAATTGGCTTGCATGTAAACCAGTTAGTGTATTATAACAGATAGAATGGCCATGCATAATGGACCAGCTTAGTCCTAAATAAACATATCCAGATGAGGGAGGCTGGCGTGTATATAGCAAGAATTACGCACAACCTGAAGTGCATATAATTTTAGGCTATTACATACATTTGAGATCTATGTATAAGCTAAAATAAAATCTGGAATGATATTAAGTTTTTGGTCCAATATGGAAGTGCATATACCTGAATTATCTCCTAAATGGAATAAACTATAACCAGACTTATATCCAATTTGATTTACTTGTAACGTGAATTACATATAACTGAAAGTAGATATAAACCAAAATCTAAACTATGCATAATCAAAATTCTATCAAACTGCAGGGAATAGATATAATGCTGGACTACTAATTCCTGACTTAGATGTAAAAATCAGCATTTAGGAGTGCATTTAACTTTACCTGTGTATAAACGGAATATCAAAATCTGGACTAATATATAAAGCATCTAGACCTATAATATGGAAATACACCTGAAACAACTTATAAACTGAATAAAGTGTAATCGGAATGAAATCCAATTTGATTTGTTTATAACATGAATTGTATACAACCGGGAATCAATATAAACCAAAATCTGAACTGATCATTCTCATAATCATTTCTATGGGAATTTAGATACAACTTTGTACAACCAATTCCTGAATTAAGAACACAAATGGAAGCAGAAAATTTGAGACCTTATAAGTAATAAGTGACTGATTGCTGTTAGGATGCAGCAAAATTTTCTCAAAATGATTCTAGTATTTCGTAAAAGCGACAGTTTTCATGGCGAGTAGCCGGAGTAGGTGGTGAAAACTGGCGAAAATAAATCAGCACGAAAGGCTCAACTAGTGGTATGTCACGTTCGTTCTTTGTGCAACCAATAATTAGATTTATTTTAGCAAAATCATGATTCTGTGGGATGGTTCTACTAAAGTTTATAAACTTCTAGTCACTGTCCTGCATTGTACCAATCATCTCTAACCTAAGTGCCCAAAATATCCACTAGTCTGTGAAGACACGAGCTTCTAACAATGAATGATCTAGGTATAAATTAGAATAAAAAAAATAATCTGGAATAATACATAATATTTCTGGTTCTAATATACTAATGCGGGGCGAAATGCACCGACGGTTAACCACAGATAGAGAATATACTGGAAATATACTAATATAACAGGAAATACTAATATAACTAATTAAGATATAAATTACCTCTAATTTGACTTGCTTATGACATGAATTACATATAACTGGGCATAGAAATTAAACTCTGAACTACGAGTCATTACAAAATTGGATTGTTAAGTTCTGAATTATAGCGTCATATTGCCCACTAGTGGCAAATAGTATGAGAAGATGAAATATTCACAATTGGCTGCTCAAACATGTGACACAATACATGTGAAACAGTTGTAATTGACTTATAGTGAAAGTAGATTCCATAGAATCTATGCACCAAGGTCTATGAACTAGCTGTTAAGATGCCACAGAGTCCTAAGATGGCTGACATAGTCAGCCAATTCATAATAGTTAACATTATTCTGACCAGATGGTGACTCGGGGCATTATTAAACCAAAATGGCTCCTCCTAAGCTTTTAGCAGTGTTATTGAAATTATGATCTTGAACATTCTATTTCTTATTATTGGTAAGTATCATTATTATTTCGTTATTGACATCCAGTTTAAGGGGGCTATCCACACTTTTGAGAGCATGCATGCTCCTATGGGGATTTCCATGTTAAATGAAAATTAAAATTTCTCAATAATGGCTAATCATAAATTGATGGGGTTTGATTTTTATGAAGGACAACTAAATTTACTAAAACTTTATGCATGCATTTTTGTTTATCTGACCTGTGAGCCGTACAATCGGGCAAAATGTGGCGAAAAACCAACGGTAAACGTTGAAATTTGATAAATAAATATAAAATGCATGTAATAACAAAATCGAACTTATACATTTTGTAGTAAATTAAGTAGGCCTAAGCTTTTTAAAAAATCAAACCCCATCGTTATCCGCTCGGCCAATATTGAGATCCGTTAAATTTTGGAAAAAATTTCACGTCAATGTAAAATAGCATGGGAAAACGGAACAGTCAACTTTGAAAATCGATAACAACATTGATAATGCATGTTACGTCATAATCATGCAACAACTTTTAGTAAAATTAATAATCTTTCAACAAAATCAAACCCCATTGTTCAACTTTTACCCGTTCCTGAGTTAGAACAGTTTGAAGAAAACGAATTTAACATTGAAATCCCCATAGGCCCATGCTGTTACAAATATGGACAGCCCCCTTAATTTATTTTTCTTTTAAAATACCTATCTCCAAAGTGAGACTTCCCCTTCAAATTAAAAGTAAGTTTTTGCTAATATTTGTCTATTTAGACACCTTTCCCCACACACAAAAATATGTAGAAAAGAAATCTCAATTGGCAGGTGTAAAATGCAAACCCAGGTAAGTCTGTTATCATGTTTTCATTGCCATACATGCAACACTGCATAATAACTTTCAGCCTGTGTATGAAATCTATCAAAAGCAGGTGCAATTGATATAGACTATATTCATAAAAGCATTGTGCTATTTTTCATGTAGACTTGTCAAGTTTCTGAATTTTGACTAATGACTAGGGGGGAGACTAGCTGCTTGTGGGCCTCATGGCAGTTACAAATCTGGCCATAATAATGACTGACACACGTTTGCCTTTAAATATTTCATTTTTCAAAACTTCTTTTGTAATATCCCACTTACTCGAAGCAATTCATGACTTTCGCACTACAAAATGCATGAAATAAAAAATACCAGCACATAGAAAATGCATGGATTTACGTGTAAATAGAAGGCGAATGTTGCTGACATGGTTGTGACGTCATTTCGAAGACTTAACTCAGAAGTAGCGAATGAGCCAATTTTTCAAAAATGAGATAATTGTATAGCCTACCATTGGGATCCTGGAAGCTTCCCTAATGAACCTTTTACAGAAATTAATTTTACCAATAATTGTTAAAGTTACTGAAGTGAAGAGTAGCGAATATCCAAAAAGGTATCATTCCTAAAAGGTACAAGTATCGAATGGTACCATTCGTTAGTTTATCTTTTAAAAATGCCTTGAGACCTGGATTTTTTTTTAAAAATACAAGTAGCTAACTGACAATTTTCGCTCATTTTTTTTTTACATTCTTTTTACTAAATGGGCAAACTAATGGATGTGCACATTCGTTGCTTCACACTTAATTTATTTCGTTTTCCTGCAAAATTAATTATAGTCAAACAAGCGAATGTGCATATTTAAGCTATTTATTTCTCAAATTAATTAATTAACTATTTAATTATTTAACAAAAATTAGCACATTCCATATAAAATATATATCTTATTTCGATGGCTTAATTCAGAAGTGGTGAATTGGTCTTGTTATCAAATAGCATATTCACCACTTCTGAATTAAGCCATCGATTTCATCTGTTCACCAAATTTCAGCCTTTTAACATTGTTTATTTCCAAGTTATCCCATTTTTCCGTAAAAACGCTATTATCTCTAAAGCCACTTTTGGCTTATTCACTACTTGAAAATTTACTATGTACTCGAAATGTACTATGATAAAAATGTTTAATTAAAACTGGAAATCCAATAGCCATATTGAACATAAAACGAAATGACAAAATATCTCAATTGTTTTGGTTAAAACTGCTTGGTCAAGGAACTGCATGAAGAATGATCCTAATTGACAAATAATTTCTCAAAAAAAAAAAAAAAAAAAACACCTGACAGTTAATACAGTTTTGCTGTCAATTAGTAAATTCTTCACACTGACAAGTGTCATACTGGCTTAACAATTAAATCTCTCAAAACTATATAACTAAGCAATTTGTAACTATCCACAAAGTTCTTCATCAAAATATCCAAATATCACACAATTTTCCAAATCTAAACTTCCAAGATTTGCTGAAAATGCTCACACAAACATAGAAAATCAAACAGAAGAAACGCAATGAAAAACAATTGAGGTATTCCCATAATATTATGACAATAATTTTACATAAATTACTATATTTCTACAGAAAAATTTGCCAAAAGCACCACCAAGTGTACACTACTAAAAACTCTCAGAAAATATCAGCCATATTAAAATTGTAAAAATTGCAGTTTCATTTCATTTTCTTTTGGCATGTATTTATTCCTGTTTCTTTTATGCATAATTGCATAGAAGAAAAGTGAAGCCAAAATTGGATTTCAATGATAAACCTTTCTCCCGTTACCAAAGATAGCGCTAATACTTCTGAGATTTTACCATTCAGGAATTACAGAGATCAGGCAATATGGCGCCGCCCATGTTTTACATAAAACTTGTGATTTCTCAATAATAGTAAGTTTAATTCCAATATCATTATTTTATTTCTACGTTTTGTTCTAATGCCTTGCATTTAAAAAGTAATTTTCCTGATGTGAGACTTCCCATTTTAAGGACCATACAAAATTAGCAGCAAATTTGGAAATTGTTATGTATTATAGGCTACTGATCAATATTTCCTTAAGGGGGCTGTCCACACTTTTAACAGCATGCATGCTCCTATTTGAATATCCATGTTAAATAAAAGTACAAATTAATAAATAATGGCTAAACATAAATTGACGGGGTTTGATTTTTTATGAAGGACAATTAAATTTACTAAAACGTGATGCATGGTTTTTTTGTTTATCTGCCCCGTGAGCCGTACAATCGGGCAAAATGTGGCAAAAAAAAAACAGCGGTAAACTTTGAACTTCAATAAATAAATACAGAATGCACGTAATAACAAAATCGAACTAATACATTTTGTAGTAAATTAAGTAAGCTTTCCAAAAAATCAAACCCCAACGTTATCCGTTCAGCCAATATTGAGATCCGTTCAATTTTGGGAAACATTTCACGTCTACGTAAAATAGCATGGGAAAACGGAACAGTTAACTTTGAAAATCGATAACTACTTTCAGAATGCATGTGACGTCACAATCATGCATCAGTTTTTAGTAAATTTAATAATATTTGAATAAAATCAAACTCCATCGTTGAACTTTGACCCGTTCTTGAGTTAGAACAGTTTGAAGAAAACGAATTTAACATTGAAATCCCCATAGGCTCATGCTGTTAAAAGTGTGGACAGCCCCCTTAAATTGACTTCGACCGAGAAATGATATATTTTTTTCTTTCAGGACGTTAGCGAGACATCCACAATCGTTGAAGAAAACGCAGCCCGAGACGAGGAAGGGTCGGAAAATGTTGCAATGTCCCACGAATTTGCTAATATCCTCGATGTAATGATGAATACACTGTTTTTATACACGCACGACATCTGTCACGTCGAAGGTAGGATAACTGTTAAAAGTATTTCTATATTAAAACTAGTAACATTGCCACAAGCGGTTTTGTAACGGCTTTATTTAATAATTTTTATTGTTTCGGAAATTGAAGTTTGGGTCAATTTCACCTTTTTTAAAAGTTTAAATCACTATTTGGAAAAGAAATACTATAATATTGCCATATTTTTTTTTTGGGGGGGGGGGGTAAATAGTATAATACTCCTCTATTTTGAGAAAAATGTCTTAATTTGAATAAGAATTCCTGTAATACCGTATTGTAAAATTTTACAAAATTTGCTGATAATTCGGGAAAGAATTCTTATAATATTGCAAAATTTTGAGAAAAAATGTCTTATAATTGTTTCAAAAATTCTTATCATATTGTAAAATTTTTTGAGAAAAACGCCTGGTAATTTGGAAAAGAATTCCTATAATAGTCTTAATATTTTGAGAAAAAAATGTCATAATTTGGGAGAGAATTCTTATAATGTTTTAATATTTTGAGAAAAAATGTGATAATTTGGGAAAGAATTCCTATAATATTCTTAATATTTTGACAAAAAATATCTGATAATTTGGGAGAGAATTCCTATAATATTCTAATATTTGGAGAAATAATGTCTGGTGGGTTTTTTTTTTTAAATTTCTATAATGTTCTAAAATTTTAAGAAAAAGTGTCTGATAATTTGGGAAAGAATTCCTGTAATATTCTAAAATGTTGATAAGAAATTGTCTGATAATTTGGTAAAGAATTCTTATCATATTGTAAAAATTTTGAGAAAAAACGTCTGATAATTTAAAAACGAATTGCTTTAATAGTCTAATATTTTTCGAAAAAGAACGTCTGATAATTTGGGAAAGTTCTTATATTGTTTTAATATTTTGAGAAAAAATGTGATAATTTGGGAAAGAATTCCTATAATATTCTTAATATTTTGACAAAAAAAATATCTGATAATTTGGGAGAAAATTCCTATAATATTCTAATATTTGGAGAAATAATGTCTGATATTTTTTTTTTTTTAAATTTCTATAATATTCTAAAATTTTAAGAAAAAGTGTCTGATAATTTGGAAAAGAATTCCTATAATATTCCTGTATTTTGGCAAAATATTCCTATATGTTAGGAAAAATATCTCATAATTTGGAAAAGAATTACTATAATATTCTAATACTTTGATATAAAATGTTGAATAATTTGGAAAAGAATTCTAATAATATTTTAAATTTTGAGAAAAAATGTCTGATAATATTAATGGGAAAGAATTCCTGTACTATTCTTGTATTTTTGGAAACAACATATTTGTTTATTTGGGAAAGAATTTCTGTAATGTTAATGCATTTAGAGGTAATATTTTCCGATAATTTGGTAAAGAATTCCTACATGCTATTCCTTTATTTTGAGAAAAACTGGCAGGAAATGTTGTACCTTTCAAAATGTGTCTTATATAAACGTCACGAGTCCATTTCAAAACAATAATGGACCGAATTTTTCTCTTCCAGGGACCCTCGATTGGGAAGCAACAAAGAAACTTTACAAAGAGCTGCTGTTCATCTTCGACAAGCTCATCTTAACGACTCACGCCTGTTGCCACGTTCAGTTTGTGATGTTTTACGTGTGCAGTTTCCGACCTGCCTTATGCGATGGCTTTTTAGATTATCTGTGGAAGAAAGTGTCCGACCCCAACACCCCATCCGTTCTTAGGCAGAGCGCCGTCTCCTACATCGGAAGTTTTCTGGCCAGGGCTACTTATATTTCCATAAAGTAAGGATTTTTGCAATATTTTTGAATTTTGTTTGCATTTTCTGATAATTTTCGTGTTTTCAGCACCGTGATTGCGTGTTTTGATCTCATGATCAGCTGGATACATCGGTATATCGATTCGCAGGATTCGGGAGAGCGATCCATAGCCGACGCGTCGTACCACGGCTCGTTCTTCTCCGTGTGTCAGGCCGTCTTCTACGTGTTTGCTTTCAGGCATAAGGAATTACTCACCATGCCGAAAGGTAGTCATTATTTTATTCAAAAGGCTTATACCTACCTGGAAAGTCGGGGAAATGTGGTTATTTAAAGAAAAGTCAGGGAAAACATTTTTTGGAAACTTGGTTTTTTTTCAGGAAAAATTAGGACGAACTTGTCTTTTTTCAGGTTAGTCAGGAAAACTTTTTCCTTTTGAAAAATAATTAGGGAAAAGTTCTATTTTTTAGGAAAAAAGTCTGAAATGATTTTTTTTTCCTGAAAAGTAGCACATACTGGATTTCGAGCAAAAGTCAGAAAAAACTGGATTTTTTTCTAAGAAAAAGCAAGCTAGTTTTTTTTTCTGGAATATTAGGGGGTTTTTACAGGGAAAACTGGTTATTTGAGTAAAAGTCGGGGGGAACCTTTTTGGGAAATGTCAGTAAAAACGTATTGTTTTGCTGGAAAAGTCAGGGAACACCTTAGTCTTGTTCAGGAAAAATTAGGACAAACTGTCTTTTTTCAGGAAAAGTCAGGAAAAAGTATTTTTTTTTTTCAAAAATGGAGAAAATTGGTTGTTTTTAGGAAAAATCACAGAAGTTTTTTTTTTTCCTGAAAAGTTGCAATACTGAATTTCAGGTTAAAGTCAGGGATTTTTTTCAGGGATAACCAGAAAAAATGTTTTAAACAGGGTGTCTAGCCGTCTGGAAAACCTGAAATGTCAGGGAAATCAGTATTGTCTGGAAATGTCATGGAAATTTAATCTGTGTCTGGAAAATCAAACTAAAATGGAAAATTATGCACTATTGGTGATTTTTTTTAGCCCATTTTGAGTGTTTTTGAGTTTTGAGTAATGTACAAAAAGCCTTCAGATTTGTGGGTGTGGCCAAGGGTTGTTGCCAAATATTGCAATTTTAATTGCATATGTCAGTAATAATGAATTAAAAATCACTTTCGTTTGGTGTGGAAATTTGTGACAATTTGTCTGGAAAACCTGGAAATGTCATGGAAATTTAATCTGTGTCTGGAAAATCAAACTAAAATGGAAAATTATGCACTATTGGTGATTTTTTTTAGCCCATTTTGAGTGTTTTTGAGTTTTGAGTAATGTACAAAAAGCCTTCAGATTTGTGGGTGTGGCCAAGGGTTGTTGCCAAATATTGCAATTTTAATTGCATATGTCAGTAATAATGAATTAAAAATCACTTTCGTTTGGTGTGGAAATTTGTGACAATTTGTCTGGAAAACCTGGAAATGTCATGGAAATTTGTTACTGAATTTGGCCAGACACCCTGTTCAAAGAAATGTCTGAGAATACTGTCTTTTTTCAAGAAAAATGGCGGTTTTTAATAAAGTTTAAGAGAAGTCTGGGAAATTGCAACTTTTCTGAAAAAGTCTGGTTTTTTTCCAGGTAGTGAGAGGGAATCTGGGGTTTTTATCAGCAAAATTACTAGCAAATTTTTTTTTATAGAAAAACTTAAGGGGGCTGTCCACACTTAACAGCATGGGCCTATGGGGATTTGAATGTTAAATTCGTTTTCTTCAAACTGTTCTAACTACAGAACGGGTAAAAGTTCAACGATGGAGTTTGATTTAATTCAAAGATTATTAAATTTACTAAAAACGGATACATGATTATGACGTCACATGCATTCTGAATGTAGTTATCGATTTTCAAAGTTGATTGTTCCGTTTTCCCATGCTATT
>JAQIXP010001921.1:0-16616 GCA_034700285.1 Proteroiulus fuscus | reverse complement strand
GCACTAGTTGCATCATAACACAAGTCCGTGGCATTTTCCAATTTAATTCAAAATTAAATTTAAAATTATTCTAGCAGATTTAATTTATTAACTAATATTTTACTGATTTTGTTGTAATTGACATATTTTGTCACATTAGGGGTGGCATTGTGAGATCTGATTTGGGGTGGCACAAGAAGTCACTAGGGGTGGCATTGCCACCCTATGCCACACCTTGGCTATGGGGCTGACATTGGATGCTGACACAAAAATCAATGCATGTCATTTTTTTTGCATGAAAATTCTAAAAATAAGTTGCAGTAATGTGGGACTTCTCATTTTTAAGCGATAATATTATAAATCAACAAATGTTACATTCTGTCACACTAGAAAACCTGAAAATGTGAAATAAAAAACTGCTTACAATATGGCAAAACTGCAAATCATTACAGTCAATGAAAATAATAATCTTCCAAAAATAGTTCAAAATTGTAAGGGATTCAATTTAACAATGATGTTTAAGTCACATTTGCATGTATGACGTGGGAGTATCCCCTTGAATGTGGGATAAACTTCCTTACCAAAAGACATCATAATATGCTGATTGTCAAGTACTGAATTGACTTGAATTAAATGCAACTTGTGGCATGTTTTCAAACCAAATTAGTAGCAGCATGTTTGTCAACATGTTATTTAATGATATGCATATGCATTTTAACATGTTGTCACATTAGATGTGAAAGTTTTGTTACTAAAAAATAAAAGAAGTTTTAGGAAATCAGTAACCAAATTCAAAGAAATCTGTTTACTTTCAAAAATTTGTCAGCATAAAGCCAAGAATTGTGCAAAATTCTAAGCTTATAATAAGCAGCCTGGTGAAATATTCTAAATATAGCCCCAATATTGAGTTTACCATTGTAATTTACTAAAATACGAAACATCTTATAAAATCACGAAGAAAATTCCAAGAAATTTGTATACTTTTGATAACTCTAGTGCTCCAATACATTAGAAACATTATACTTATGGGGCAAATGTTAGAACTTCAGTGGTAGCTTGCTACAAAACAGTTTCAAAATCTTGCTTTTAAAGACAATCATGTGTCTCATAACATGTTTTCATGCATGTTGCATGTTATGCTTTCCAAGTTCAACTGATTTTTCTGCTGTATTTACCCACTTTCACACAATTTTAGCATTCCCAGCTTTATGCAGGTAGCATAAAGTCAAATGGGCAAGTTGAGACAGTACACACTAGGCAATGCTTAACCATATTGTAGACAAATTGTATACAAGGCCAGCTTTTAGTCAAAGACAAGTCATTATTAAAATATCACCCTAATGAAATCAATTTACAACTCATTTATTTACTACCTAAGACTTCTGCCATAGTGCCATGCTAAACTTGTGCTCTTTGTATATAATTTTCTTTAAATCCATTAATTATGACAGATATTAAGAGAAGTAGATAACAGTACATCAACATAGACTAACAGCAACATAGTTACACGATAGGAATAATCATTATGCATGGTTACAATATATGACTTATACATATTTTACATTGAATAATTTGCAATCTGACTAATCTATTAAAAAATTTATAAGTTACAATCATTCATGTAAGGAGTATAATCCACTGTAGTCTGGTAACAGCCTTACTATTAACTAGGTAGATTGTATTAAACAAGAGAAGTAGAATCTAGAAAAGATATATCCAACATTGAATTGTAAACAAAAATTGCTTGCTTTTTTCAAATGCAAATGTCTTACGTCAAGCAATAGCAAACCATCAATTTCGGACAGACTTCCGAGCATCACTCCAGAATCAATGTGGTTAGATATTGAGACAAAAATCAATTGATTTATTCTTTGCTAAAGCCAAAACAATTAGAAAGGCTACTATAATTTGGCTAAAATTAATCAGATACAGACTTAACTATTTAAATTCAACACAAATTCAAAATGCTTCTTTATGTCAACTTACCAGTAAATAATTGGGTGATAGATGTCTCTTTTTAAAATCAGTGGCCATTGGCTTACAGAAAGAGAACAGTACTTTTTTGGACTACAATTATAAAAATCGAACTTTTAGATAGTCATTAAATAACATTTTAAATAATTACATGAAATGCAAACTTACTGTTTGTGATAACTTTGCAGAAGAAATAAGTGCCAGAATAAAAAGCAATAAGTTCTCCAAATAGCCTATAAATGGCACAATCATTGCTGCTAGGTATATACAAGTCATATAAGTAAGACATAATCTTCCTGAATATTTAATAATTTAACAGCATAAAAGATGAAGGAATTTACAAATAGTAAAAAAATACTTGTTAGCAGCATTACATGTGAGAATGCTGAATTCATTGATTTCATGATTTGACTCAAATCAGATAATTTCCTCATTGTTCTACTAAAATCAACATGAACTTTCAATGTTGTGGGAGAGATAGCTCTTTTCATTTGAAGATCAGTGTTTTGAATCAGTAATCCATTACATAAATGCAGAAGAGCAATGTTAATGCAAGGAAAATGAGAAGCCATACATGCAAAATATAAAGAAGATAATAGGGCAAAACAGTTAATCATTGCATTATCGTCCTCGGCCAAAATCAAAAGAAAGTAAGATATAACGTTCAAAATGCTAATCTGATACAAAAAAGTAAACCCTATGGACATCCCCATTAATTTAGCAGAAGAATTTAATGAATTTATGAGCTTAACTGGTAGGACAATTGTTTTTAAGTAAGAATAAAGAATTTGGAGAGATTCCTTATGATTAGCTGCTTGCCAGTAAACCATAAATAAGAAACATGAGTATGCCAGCAGAAGAATAAGAATTCCATCTAGTAACAATGAATATGAGCGGTCATCCTTCTGGTCCTTTAAGGATTTAATAAATAATGCATAAGCAATCACCATTATGAATAAAATAATTGCTAATTTGGAAAATATATTTGAAACAAAATAGAGCACTTTTGCAGGCATCCCAGGTACCTTATCTTTTGGAAAGACGTCTATACCACAAAAATATATAAAATAATAGAAAGATTTTAAACAATTAATTCCATTTTCCATTATTAATAAATAGCACTTTTCTCGAACAACTTATTTTAACAACTTTTCCAAATGCTATACCTATTTAGTGAGGTATTGAGTGGAAATAATCGGATTTCATTGAAATGGTTACCAGGATGTGATGGCAAGGTAGAGGCACAACAGCTTTTATTTTCAATAAATTAAGGCCAACTTTGTCAACATTTCTGCATTGCAATTTTAAACTAGCTCATTCATACTTCTGCTTGCTTAGACTATTCATTTATATAGTTATATTTTAATCAATAACAGGATACCATTCCCTTTCTAGGTCCTATAAATATCATTTCTAACAGTTCACAAAGCATAGCTCACCAATATACAGGTTGACTCAAAAGTCAATTAAAAAATAAGAGATGAGCTATAAGCACATTTGTCTTGCATATGTATGATGCACAAACTATCTTTCCTAACAATATGTAATAATGAATCATTTGCGTTAATTAGCAGTAGATGGAATTTATAAAAAATTCTGGGATAATATTCCTTATCCCAAAGATGCTTCTGTTATTTGAAAAAGTGGAATATTGCTTACGATCCATAATGACACATATGCCACACTTTCAGGTGGAATCTCAATCACAGTTGTCAGGTCTTTTTTATATCACCCCAATCCCTAATGCCATTAAGCCATGCAATTTCTTGTGATCTGGTGCAAATACTCTTGCCACACGCTGTTCCTAAGTGCCCCAGTGCCTAGTGATCTTGCCAATGGCTAGGTCCAGAGTTTACACCATGTAATTTTTTTACCAGTTATTCAAGAATGCTATTATTGCAATCCATTTTTTTGCTTTTAGAAATTAGTTCATGCTATTTCATTTCAATAAATTGTTTCTTAAGCTTAAAAAATGTCCATGTTAATGCCTCATCCCAACTGAGGGTTATCACACTGTTGATTTCACCAGGTTGCAACAAATACTACCAGTATGTTTTATTTGTAGAGCAAATTAGTTTTACATTGAATTATAAATGATGTACCTTCTTAATTTAGGAACATTAGAGACTTTGATATGACAGTAATTTAAACTTACATAAGTTTTTAAATTGCACGAAAATGCTTTGATATCTTAATTTAGATGGTATTATATATATTCAGCATTAAAAATGATCAATGCTGCTAAAAACCAATATAAGTTATATAACATGGTGCAAACATTTGAATTTTTTCGCAGAAACAGCTTAGTGATGTCATATGATTGTCAAAACTAAAAAAAAAAAGATAGTTTATAATGCATTCGTTTTGTTTCTCAACTATTTTACATGTAAAACAACTTCCCTTTTTATTATTTTGTCGTTATTGTATAAAAATTATTAAAATCATTAACTTCAATTTTTTAAAATGTATGGAAATAGCCTGGCCTGACATTTGACGTCACAGCACAGAAGAGTGTGTTTCACATATTTATTTTAAGCATTACTTGCAGGGCCGGATTTACCACATTTTGGGCGCCAAGCAAAACATTTTTTGGGCCCTGGGAAGCCCTCGACCTAAACTTGCAAACCCAATTTTGGGTGGTGCAAAGATCTTAATAGCTTCAAATAGTTGTAACTCATTGGGCATAACTAGTGGTGGACTGGATCTAAAAATCTTGCTTGCCAGGCGACAAAGGGGGCCTACCACGACCGCAGGCAGAAATCCATTTTGTAGGGGGCCCGACTCATAACCTTTTTTTCAAAATTTGGGCAGCATGCTAAAATTTGAAGGTTTCTGTACATAATTGTAAAAATGAACACAATATGGCGCCGCAGGCAACTTTTTTGATAAAAAACACTCCAACATTGGCCAAAAATCACCAAAAGGGCCTATTAATCCCCCCCAAGTGTGGTTATGGGGCCCACCCACAACTGTAAGGCTATTATTTAATTTATACACAAATAAAATTTTCCAAAATTGCCTTAGTGGAAGAAGGCATTAATTAAACTTTTAGTGAAATAATATTTTTTAGTAATTAAAGTTATCATATATATTTATAATAGTCTCTATGATATTATTACTGGCTGTATTCTCTGAACCTATATGCCATATGCTTTAGGCTCACATAACCTGATCGAATCAGAATTATTTTTTCACATTATATTCTTAAACATAAATTATCTTTGAAAAAGCGATTTTAATAAAATAGTAATATAATGTAACTATTAATGCCATACTGTAATAAGAATGGAACTTCTAATATATTTTCACGCTACTAAAATGTATTAACATTTTAACATATTGTCTAATGTTTAAGAGGGCCCCATAGGAACACTTGCCTTTGGGCAAGATGACACCCTATCCAGTCCACCTCTGGCACATAATTATTACAACAGTTACCCACTGGAAATATAATTGCTGAGAAGTTGAGTAAAAACTAATGAATTATAGTTTTTACTCAATTTGTCTGCAATCGTTTATTTTAGCTTTTCTAAAATAATTCTGATGAAGTTTTTAATGTGTTTGTCACTAAAATGCAAAGGCCCCCAATTTTCCTGGGCCCCCAATTGACCTGAACCCCTAATTGTCCAGGGCCCCAGGCAGTTGCATGTGTTGCTTGTGCCTAAATTTGGCCCTGTTACTTGATTGACTATGACTACTAACACATTAACACTATTTAAAAGTAATTGGCTACATCGATAGTTTTTTATAAGTTAAAGATTGAGCATTAATCTATTTTAACTGTGCTGAACTACTCACTTTTTATAACAGTTGTGATCATTTTAACAGTTACCATGCGCATTTGCAACTGAAAATTTTTGATAGCACCGGTTTTTTTTCCAGATACAAGAAATTATGGAAAGTCCTTGAAAAAAGTTTCAAGGTGAAATAGTTTTTCAATATTTCAAATTCTCCCTTAACCCTACTTAATACCACTTTTTCAAATTTTTCCAAACAGCCATTTTGGAAATAATTTGCCGGTAACATTTAAGTGGAACACCCTGTATAAAAAACTTATTATGTAAGTTAAAGGGACAGTCTCACTTTGAAACAAGTTGATTTTAATAAAAAGAGCGTGAAAAATTAAACTTAAAATGGAAATTGCGATTGAATTTTAAAATATCTATCAATAAATAAAATGATCTGAATACCTGGATTTGGTTGGCAATGCGAAGCCTTAATAGACGCCATGTTTATTAAAGCATAGTGGCGCCTTCTATTGGAATGAAGGTGCGAGCTCTCGTGAGGCCATAGACGTACATGTGCTAGGGGGCGCCACATTGCTTTCAAGCTTGCTGAAAGCAGCTGAAGGCTGAGGAAAATGGCGCCTACTGTGCATTTTGGAAACGGCGTGATTTCTTCAAAACAAAAACTTTGCTGCAATTATTATTAACACAAAAATTAATATCTAGTAATTGTGTACTGTTTAAAAATAACTTGTTTCAAAGTGAGACTGTCCCTTTAATAATTGACAATACAATTTAATATTAAATTCTTCCACTTACAGAAGTAATTACAGATAAAAGAATTAAGCACTGATAACAGTTTAAATTTAACTGCATGATCCTATTATGCTTATTCATTTAAATAGTACTTGTCATGAAGAGACACTCTCTCTATAAGGAATTTAAATACATTTAACATTAAATACCATATCAACATATTGATACCACCTATCTTTTTCTGTTAATATCAAAGATATTTTACAAGATACACAAACTTTTAAGAATTCACAAAATGCAACCAAATTTAAGATAATCAATGAAATATTAGAATATAGCAAGATAATTACATAACTTTAGGGTAAGTAAATAACTGTTGATATAGATGAATCAAAAAGTTATGTGTATTTATAAGAAGTAAATCTCGTAACTTTTGGACCAAAATTCCCCGTGTCTTTATTTTTAATTAATATATATATACGCTTTCACAATTCTACTACTTTGATAGTAATTATTTATACATCACTAAATACCCAAGAGCTTTTTTTCAGAATTTAGTTAACAAATGCAGAAATAAAAAAAAAAACATTTTTGATACATTTCTGACTATACTATAAACTATAGTTTTACAAATTTTCAACATTTTGCTATTAGCAAGTTGACTGCTCACAAAATTGTGTATTCCAGCTGAGCAGAACCAATGTGCAAGCATAAGTTTGCATTAATGTGTATTACATAATATAGTAATGGTTTACAGATTTGACATAATTAATAAAGATTAAAAGCATCACATTCAGATTAACAAATATACTAGTATATTACGTAGTATATTAAAAATTTGTCATGTTACACTGATGAATAAATCAAGGGTGGATCAGGAGGACTCGGGACATCAAGGCCCTCCCATCCCTTAAATGCTCCTATTTTTGGTATAATGTACTATAGTCACCAGCCTTACTATTAAATATGTTGATTGTATCAAACAAGAGAAGTAGAAACTAGAAAAGGTATAAACATCATTAAATTGAAAAAACAAAAATTGCTTGCATGTTTTCAAATTATGCAAATGTCTTACATCAAGCAATAGCAAGCTATCAATTTCAGACAGACTTCCTAGCATCACTGCAGAATCAATGTGGTTAGATATTGAGACAAAAATCAATTGATTTATTCTTTGCTAGGAAATAACAAAGAAAAAGCAATTAAAAGTGCAACTTTACTTTTGCAACAATTCGTCAGATAGAGCATTGACAAATGCAAAATATTTCCTTATGTCAACTCACCAGTAAATAATAAGGCAATAGATGTCTTTTTCTAAAATCAGTGGCCATTGGTTTACAGAATGAGAACAGAACTTTTCTGGACTACAATTTAAAAACACAGAATATTTAGACAGTCATTAAATAAACATTTCAAAATCATTACAGGAAATGCAAACTTACTGCATGTGATAACTTTGCTGTAGAAATAAGTGTCAGGATAAAAAACAACAGGCATTCAAAACAGCACAGAAATGGCAAAATCATTATCGTTAGGTATACGCCCTTCCAAAAAACATCTCCCTGCTTCCTTACCAATTTAAAAGCAAAAAAGATGAAGGAATTTGCTAATATTAAAAATATACTCGTTA
This sequence comes from Proteroiulus fuscus, assembly GCA_034700285.1. Taxonomy (NCBI): domain Eukaryota; kingdom Metazoa; phylum Arthropoda; class Diplopoda; order Julida; family Blaniulidae; genus Proteroiulus; species Proteroiulus fuscus. The sequence goes on along the minus strand of JAQIXP010001921.1, from coordinate 8,552 downwards.
GAAGTATTACATGTGAGAAAGTTGATTTCATTGATTTCATTATTTCACTCAAATCACAGAATTTCCTCATTGTTCTATTAAACTCAACATGAACTTTCAATGCTGTGCTAGAAATAGCTTTTTTCATTTGAAGATCAGCGTAAACTTGAATTAGAAAGTCATTATATAAATACAGAACAGCATTGTAAATGCAAGGCAAATGAGAAGCCATACATGCAAAATATAAAGGAATTAATAAGGCAAAACAGGCAACCATTATATTATTGCCAATGTCACAAGTTATAAGAAAAAAATAACATGCAACAAGCATTATGCTAATCTGAAACAAAAAAGTAAACACCATTGGCTTCCACAATAACTTAGCAGCAGAATTTAATGAATTATTGAGATGAAATGGAAGGACAATTATTTTTAAGTAAGAATAAAGGATTTGAAAAGATTCTTTATGTTTAGCTGCTTGCCAGTAAACCATAAAAAAATAAGATTGGTACACTAGCAGAAGAATAGGAATTCCTTCTCCTAGAAAATCATACGAGGACTTATCCTTAGATTCCGTGAAAGATTTAATAACTAATGCATAAACAATCACCATTATAAGTACAATGGCTGCTAATTTGTAAAATATATTTGAAACAAAAGAAAGGATTTTTGCAGGCATCCAAGGTTTCTCATCTTTTGGAAAGACGTCTATACCACAAAGATATATAAAATAATAGAAAGGTTTGAAACAATTAATGCCATCTGCCATTATGTAGCACTTTTCTCGAACAACTTATTTAACAACTTCACTCTTCCAAATGCTGTACCTTTTCAGTAAGGTATTGAGTGGAAATAATCTATATTCATATAAATGGTTACCAGGATACGATGGTAAAGTAGAGACACAACATCTTTCATTTTCAGTGCATTTAGGCCAACTTTGTCAACATTCATGCGTTGCAATTTTAAACTAGATCATTCATACTTCTGTTTGCTTAGACTAGTCATTTATATAGTTCGATGTAAATCAATAACAGGATACCATTCCTTTTTACATTATATAAGTATCATTTTTAACAGTGCACAAAGTATAGCTCACTGATATACAGGTTGACTCATAAGTCAATTCAAAAATAGAGATGAGCCTAAGAACACTTCCACCAGCTACTCGTAACAACCGCCCACCATTACCATCCTTTCGGTATGCTCATCACTGCATGCAATTTGTTACAGCCAGTCACAACTGCCTACCACATCAGACCCCCAGAGACCATTCCATGGCCTCTGATGTCCATTTCAACACCACCAATATTTCAAAATCTGCTTTCAGCCTTCCAACATTTAGAGTTATCATGATGTATCCACTTGGTGCAGGAGTGGGTTCACTGCCAACTATCAGCTTATTAACTTGACCAATAAAAGCAAAGCTGAATCCTTTTCAAATGATTTTGTTGTTGTTTTTTAATGTCATGGTGACTACAAATTTCTGTAAATAAAATTCCCTGAGTTTTCCAGGTTTTACAGAGTAATTTTCATATTTTTTCAGGTTTAAAAACATTTCTTTTAGGTGGTGCAACAATGAAAAAAACGAAATGCACAAATTTCAAAGCTAATCATTTGCTTTCCATTGAAGAGCCAAGACATCATTTTTGATTTATGCAGCAACTAATTAGGTAAATCATTGTTGTGTGCTGATTTTATGGATAATGTTAAAAAATACAAAATAGAAAAGATGATATTAACAAATTCCAGGTTTCAATTCAAAATTCCCTGAGATTTCCAGATTTATCAGGTTAGTAGTCACCATGTTATATTGGTCATTCTTATTCATAATATCAATGTAAAAAAAAAGTAAATTGTCCATTTTTATTTCCAAAATTATCTCAAAAACTCAATTGTTTGCTCAATTTCTTTATATATCTTCTTATAATCATTTTGAAAATGTCCTATCAAAAACTTATAATGAGTGTGATTATTGATTAGCAATGTATGATCACAATGTTTTATGAGACACCGAGCAAAATGTTCTCAATCAATTCATCAAATGCGTTTATGGGACACAAACTAATCATAATGCATATCACTCATCAAATAATCAAGATTAATCAATAATTAATCATTCTTTTATGAGATAGGTACCTAATTACAAAATTTTTCAAATACTAATAAAAGACCTGAAAAAAAACCTAAATGAGATGTCCAGTGCTCTTGCCCCATGCCATTTGTGTGGCCCAGTGACCATTGCTCTTGCCACATGACAACCCATGTCATCCAATCCCTGCAATCTACATGCAATTTCCTGTAATCTAGTGCCAATGCTGTACCTGAGCTACCAAGTGCCCTAGTACCTACTGATCTTGCCAATGGCTAGGTCCAGTGATTACACCCCGAGTTCTTTTACCATTTCTTTTAGCATGTTATTTAATAGCACATGCAATTCTATTCAACTAAATTGTTTCTATAACCCAAAACATGTCCATGTCATTGCCTCAGACCAAGATCCCAACTGAAAATATTTGCAATGTTTATTTAACAATGTTGCAACTAACACCACCAGTATATTGAATTTGTAGAACAAATTAATTTTCCATTAAAACCTAAATTTTGTACCTTCTTAACCACGAAACAATAAGTCTTGGACATGTCAGTAATTTAAAGCAATTAACTTATTTACCATTGTAAATAAACAATGCAAGGCATGAAATGTGACCAATTACATTTGTTACCATAGTCAGCACATAACATTCACCTGTGGATGTATAGATATATTGTCTTTGATGTAAAAGTTGCCAGGAATAACAAACTTGTGTGTTATATCAATATGAAAAATGTTGCAAATGTTGATGAATAAACATATGTAGTTTTGTAATGATACTATTCTACACTACATTCCATCCTCCAATATGTGTAGAAAGACTATAGGTATCGACGCATAAGCAGCATAGAATTGTAGATTGATTCCATTATTTGAAAGGTTCTGAGTCATATTAACTTTGAAATGTTAACTTATGCTTAGATGTTAGGCCTAGTTCCACGACTGATCCGAAATGACAATAGTCCACATTTTTTTCCTGTAGGCAATTCACCTAAAAAGCTAATTCACTACTTTTCCCTAGTTAAATAAAATATTCCTTTTACAGTGAAATTCAACTTTTAATCCGTTAACTGGAGAGTGAATTCAATAAGTTGATATCCACATCAAGCAAATTTAAAAGCAACCAAGATGAACATTTTCTTTTTCAGAACTAAACAAAATTAGAATTAAATTCAAAATTGGCAAATTGCATTCCTTTTCTTTGCATAAACTCTAGTAGCATGCATTAGCACACCAAACTAAATAGCCATAAAATGCCAAACCATTTTCAACTTTAAAATTAACTTTTTAAAAACACAAAAACATTAAATTTATTAATAAACTCAAACAATAGCTAAAGTGAAATTTTCCTCCCTGTGTCAGTACCTTTAGGGTTTCTCAAAAGTGTTGTCTACAGTGACAGATTTGCAACATGTATCACAAAACATGATCTCCCACACACAGAAATTTCTAGAAGTTAACAAGGGACATTTTCAGCACATACTGTGTAATATAAATCATGTACAGGGTGAGCATAAAAGAATGCCTATACTTTAAAAATTAATTACTGCAAAAGTAAAAAAAGATACAGCACTGCGATTTGGTTTATTCAAAAGATAAACTCATAAAGTTTATTAAGGCACTCTTTGTTTCAAACTTTTATGACCAGCATGCAATGCGTGGCGTCCCTTCTCAAAAATGGCGTCCGTGCAAAAAAAAGCACTGTGTGTGATATGGTTTTGTGAGTAAATCCGTTACTAAAGTGAAATAAAAATTCAGAACAGAATACGGAGAAGTGGCACCATCATTTAAGTCCATAAAACAATGAGTAGAACAATTCAAACAAAGGGTAGAACAATTAAAACAAACGGGTAGTGTTTTTTATGGATGAAGTGTCCTGGAAGGCCACACGTGTCAGACCAACAGGTTGAAAGAGTGCGGGGAAACATTTCCGAGCAATTCAACAAACTACTCATTTATTTAAATTGTTCTACTCGTTTTATGGACTTGATTGATGGTGTCACTTCTCCGTATTCCGTTCTAAATTTTTATTTCACTTTAGTAACGGATTTACTCACAAAACCATATCAAGCACAGCGCTGTCTGTTGCACGGACGCTATTTTAAAAGAAACGCCACGCATTGCATGCTGGTCATAATGGTTGGAAATGAGAGCGCCATAAAAAACTTTATGAGCGTATCTTGAATAAAGCAAACCGCAATACTGTATCTTTTGTACTTTTGCCGTAATTAATTTTTAAAGTATGGGCATTCTTTTATGCTCACCCTGTACATTCCTTACTTTCTATTTCAGGATAATAAATAAAGCTGAGCAGCTAATCAGTGCATAAATACATATCACGTTAGGAATACATTAGGTTACACATTAGGAATAATCCACTCTGGTTACAATACATGACCTATACAGATTCTACATTAAACAGTTTGTTATCTTGCTAATGTATTAGAATCCTACAAGTTACACTAATTAATGTTCCTTGCATAATCCACCAGAGTAACAGCCTTACTATTAAATAGCGTGATTGTATCAAACAAGAGAAGTACAAACTAGAAAATGTATAAACATCATTAAATAGCAAATAAAACTTGCTTGCTTGTTTTCAAATGCAAATGTCTTACATCAAGCAATAGCAAGCCATCAATTTCAGACAGACATCCGAGCATTACTCCAGAATCAATGTGGTTAGATATTGTGACAAAAATCAATTGATTTATTCTTTGCTATAAACGAAAAAGACAAAACAATTAGAAAAACAACTATAATTTTGCTACAATTAATCAGATACAGACTTTACTTTTTTAATTTAACACAAATGCAAATTGCTTTTTCATGTCAACTCACCAGAAAATAACTGGGTGATAGATGGCTCTTTTTAAAATCAGTGGCCAATGGTTTACAGAATGAGAACAGAACTTTTTTGGACTAGAAAATTTAGAAAGAAGAATAGTTAGACAGCCATAACATTTAAAATCATTACAGAAATTGCAAACTTACTGCATTTGATAACTTTGCTGCAGAAATAAGTGTCAGGATAAAAAACAATAGGTTCTCAAAACAGCCTAGAAATGGCACCATCATTGCTACTAGGAATATGCCCATTCCAAATAGATGAATATCTCCCTGCATGCTCACCAATTTAGAAGCAAAAAAGATGAAGGAATTTGCATATAATAAAAAGATACTCGTTAAAAGTATTACATGGGAGAAAGTTGAATTTAATGATTTCATTATTTGACACAAATCAGATAATTTCCTCATTGTTCTATTAAAATCCACATGAACTTTCAATGCTGTGTTAGAGATGGCTCTTTTTTCAAGATCAGTGTAAATTTGAATCAGAAAGACATTGTATAAATGCAAAAGAGCATTGTAAATGCAAGGAAAATGAGAAGCTATACATGCAAAATATAAAGGGGATATAAAAACATAACTTTTAATGACTCGATAATCGGCCTTGAGAGTAGGTAAAACAAAATAAGATATCACAAGCATGATGCTAATTTGAAACAAAAAAGTAAACACTATGGACATCCATAATAATTTAGCAGCAGAATTTAATGAATTATTGACATTAACTGATAGGACAATTGTTTTTAAGTCAGAATAAAGAATTTGGAGAGATTCTTTTTGTTTAGCTGTTTGCCAATAAACCATAAAAAAAAAACTTAGGTACACCAGCAGAAGAATAGGAATTCCTTTTAGTTGTAAATTATATGAGAGGTCATCGTTAGAGTGCAAGAAGTATTTAACAACTAATGCCAAAGCAATCCCTATCATGAATAAAATAATTGCTAATTTGTAAAATACATTTGAAACAAAAGAAATAATTTTTGCAGGCATCCAAGGTTCCTCGTCTTTTGAAAAGACATCTATACCACAAAGATATATAAAATAATAAAAAGGCTTTAAACAATTAATGCCATTTGCCATTTTATAGCACTTTTCTAGCACAACTTATTTAACAACTTAACTCTTTCAAATGCTGTACCTATTCAGTAAGGTGTTGAGTAGAAATAGTCTATATTCATAGAAATGGTAACCAGGATACGATGGCCAGGTAGACACAAACTCTTTCGTTTTCAGTGCATTTATTCCAACTTTGTCAACATTTATGCGTTGCAATTTGAAACTAGATCTTTTCATACTTCTGTTTGCTTAGACTATTCATTTATACAGTTATAATTTAATCAATGACAGGATACCCTTCCCTTTTACATTATAGAAATATCATTTTCAACAGTAGGCAAAGTATAGTTCACCAATATACAGGTTGACACAAAAGTCAAATAAAAAATAGAGATGAGCCTATATAAGCACACTTGTCTAGCATATTTATATGATGAACAAACTATCTTTCCTTGCAAATGTAATAATGTATATCTTTAAATTTAATTAGAAGTTGGTGGAATTTATAAGAATTTTTGGGATAATATCCTTTTATCCCAAAATCTTTGTTATTTGAATAATGGGAAAAATGTTTGTGGTCCATAATGCCACAAATTCAACATTTTCAGATGGAATCTCACCACTTTTTAGGTATATTCAAAGGTCATATTGGTAAACTCGAAGCACTGTCTAATGGAAGTCTGGAAGTGGTGCCATATAGGAGATATGTGAATGTACATGTATATGATGATCTAGTGGAAGTAAATCAATGACTAGGATCAGGGTCGGACTGCATGGTGTGTAAGGGCCCGGGTGGCAATAGGGGCTGTGTGGGCCCATAATTTTAGAAGCACCAACCATAGGCCCTAGCGCCCACCAATAAAACAGAAAGGACTTTTGTCCCAGGAAAAATTTTTATAAAATTTGGCTACACATATACATGCAAATATAGACTGAAAATGGCACCGCAGGCGACTTCTCTAGCACAAATTTAACACTCCAAAATGGGTAAAAAAATCACCAAAAATGCATATTTCTCCATCAACATTCTTTTCAAAATTTGGGCTGTGAGCCAAAATTTAAAGAAGTTTGTAAATAATTGCGAAAAAGGACAGAAAATGGCGCCGCAGGCGTCTTTTTCGATCAAAAACGCTTAGAAATTGTCCAATATTCACCAAAAGTGCACATTTTGCCATTGTGGGGAGTAAGTAGCTCCCTCTAGGAGTGGAATTTGGAAAAAGTACTAACTACGTCTTTGCCAACATAATTAAGGGAATATTCAATCCAAATTTGATGCTTTTTGGCTTAACGGTTTGGCCCTGAGGGTCGATTATCCCTAAATCACTTTATTGCCCGTAGCTTCCTCTGGGAGTGGAATTTGGAAAAATCCCTTCTTATCCTGTGCCTACGTCATAAAAGGCACATACTGTTAAAATTTCATGTGTCTAGGACCAGCGGTTTGGGCTGGGCGATGATGAGTCAGTCAGTCAGGACTGTTCTCTTTATATATATAGATGGATATTGAAGGCATGCTATGACCCATCCCAACAGGTAGCCAAAGTCTTCACAAGTTTAAAAGTTATACATTTATACTTTGTAACAGCAAGAAAATGTCACTTCTAAAAGGCCGAGTCTGAACCAACCTATGAGACACCCCAATCCAATACTGCTATAAACTTTATAACCTTGGAAGTAAAAGTTAAGGCTCTTTCGCATTCACATGTTTTTTTACATATGTCGCTAAGTTTACGTGTGACGTCAGTTTGCAATGTTGGGATCAACCCAACTTTGCCTCCTATGTCTATGTCTACGTCAATGTAATAAAATAGCATGGATATGTGAAACAGCCTTAAGGGCTAATATTGCTGTCTTAATAAGTTAAGGATATTAGATGCAAATGGTTCAAGTACATTTTTTTACTTCACCTATCTTGGAAAAAATAACTAACCTCCCACAACTTAACTAAAATGCACCCAAGGTGCAAGAGAACCAGTTTTTAAAACCAACTAGTTTTTGAGTGGAACTGAGTCATAAGAATGTCCCACAACAACAGGAGGTTTTTGGCACCGCTTGCTTCACTTGCTTTGCATGGGTTTGCTAATGCTGTTTGCACCAATTGCTCACTCACAATGCCATTGATGAGCCCCAGTGGTAGAGATGCAATGTTCATAATGATACTATATTTTATTGTTTCAATTATTTAAATATTTGGCAAACTTAAACATAAATAACATTCCCAGCATATGTTTGAACAATACAAATTATTATATTATTGTCATTGAAAAAGTCATCTGGTTAATTTAAATTAAGACTTTTTTCAGTAATTCACATAAAAATTCAACATCTTTTAATAAAAGTTATGTTTAAAGATTAGATTTTATTAATCACCATTGCAATAGAGTTTCAACTAAGCTTCAATACTTTTCAATCCTGCATTTCTATTAGATCAAATTGGGTCTTGTCACACTTTTATCTTAGGAACTGCTCTATTATAATTATCTTAACAAATGTTTGCATTGATTGATTTTTTTATGATAAGTACAGAGAGAAGGGACTGATACAGAATTTTTCTAAGGGGGGGGGGGGGCAAACG
>JAQIXP010001920.1:0-16618 GCA_034700285.1 Proteroiulus fuscus | reverse complement strand
AGTTTGAAGAAAACGAATTTAACATTGAAATCCCCATAGGCCCATGCTGTTAAAAGTGTGGACAGCCCCCTTAATATGTTTCTCAAAAAGCCTTCTCAACTATGAATTGTTTTTCCCATGGCATATTCACTAAACCAAGTATCCCATCATTAACTCTAATTTTTGTTTAGATTCTGTGTCAGGGTTCCCACTCACCTGGAAAGTCAGGGAAATGAGAAATGGTCAGGGAAAGTCAGGGAATCTAGCAAAAACTAGTGAAAAGTCAGGGAATCTAGCAAAAAGTAGTGAAAAGTCAGGGAAATAGCTTTACAAAACGAAATTAAATTGAAAGAAAGTAAAGCTAAAAAATGGCAGACTAATTGTGAAAAATGTGAAAAAATGCTATACTCCATATGCATTTACATCCAAAATGCAGGCACTTATTGGATTGCCTAGATTTAATGGTACTCTCCTTGTATTTCTTTGCCTCTGTTTTTTAATTTGGTCAGGGAAATTTTGGAAATCGGTCAGGGTAAGTCTATTTTTCTGAAAAACTCTTTTTTGAAAATATCTTTTTGATTATCCCCTTCTGGAAAATCCTTTGTATAATTTTAAAATCTTGTATTTTTGAAGAAATTGTTTTTTTAAAAACTTATAATTACTATTACATTTTCCAAAATGACTTTTCAAATTTATTTAAATTTTAGTCAATGTTTTAGATTTCAAAATTTTCTGTTATTATCATTTACCATAGATTATTTTGCAAAAAAAACCATTTATTTGCAATCCTTTTACTGAAAATATTTCCTTAAAACATTAATTATATTGTCCTGCTATAAATTATTTTCAAATTTTTAAAACATCATTTTCTTAAAAATACTTCTCTGATTTAAAAACAGTATTATTTAATTTCCATATTATCAAATGTTGTGACATTAACAAAATAAATTTAAAGTTATTCCTGAATCTCTGGATTTTAATTTGCCAAAACATTCTGATAAAACCTTTGTCTGAATTCTAGAGAAAATCCCAAAACTTTTCCTGACCAATTTTCTCTTTCTGTAACCGTACACAACTAACAATAAAATTGCTGAGATTTTGTCCTCAGCTCACATCAAAAATTTCCGGAAAAATCTGAGCACATTTTAACATACAAAATACATGAAACAAGCACAAAAATTCACAAATATATACATACCAAAAGTAGAATTTTAGAATATATTCCAAATCACTTAATGCAAAAATTTAACCAGGACATGTGTCACATTTTTCGAAAAACGTCTATTCAGTTTACCAACTTCAGATTCAGTCAATAATATCAAGTGTCACGTGACCACAAGGTCTTGGTCAGTGTATCACCGGGGTAACCAAACAACTACAAAAAAACTTCCTAGTTGCTATAATATTATTAACCCACATCTTGAACCCAAAAACCATGTATTTCCAATAACTAATACTAATTTATGAAATTTATCAAAAAACAGAAGAAATAAAAAGTGGCAATTACAATTAATATCTAATTTTTCCTAATATAAGCCTAATAATTAAATATTGATTTCAATTTGTTTTGGAAACCGTCTGAGATTTTTTTCTGGTTTTAAAATTTATTTTCTGACATGTGTTACTAATGGGGTGTCGCCATGACTAAAATAATAACAAAAAGCAATGTTTTTTTTGCAGGTGAAAATTGCAGTATTTACAAAACTAGTTAATGTTTGCATTGCATTTATGTGGTAATTTATACAGAAATGTTTAAGTGTTAGATTTCATTAATAAATGCTTTGACATGAATTTATGATAAAAAATTCAGAGTCAATGTTTCCTGAAATGTAATCCTGTCAGAAATAGTATAATCCTTGACATATTTTGACATTGAAGGAATAATGAGAATGGCAATGATGCCATTCTAGGTACAGGGATGCCAAATAGGTTAATTCAAAAATATTTTAATTAACTTAGCTAATCACAACTTGCACATTATTTCCTTGACATTTTTAGTTTTCTATGAAGAAAATCTGTAAAAGTATAAAAAGTGATTTTATGAAACTTATATAAGGGTCATTACTGAATTCGAAAAGTGGGCTTCATTGGCATTCTCTGATCACAACAAAAAAATTTATTGACCAAAGTAATAATTTTTCCTGAACAAAATAATAAATTTCCCTTAACAAACTAAATGTTTTTCTGCCCAAAATAAATATTTTCCCTAACCAACCCAATAATTTCTCTGACAAAATTAAATACACGTATTTTCCCTAACAAAATAATAATTTTCCCTGACCATTTTTCATAACCACAATAATAATTTTCTCTAACCAAGGTAATAATTTTCCCTGACAAAAATAAATATTTTCCCTAACCAACCCAATAATTTCTCTGACAAAATTAAATATTTTCCCTAACAAAAGTAAATATTTTCCCTGACCATTTTTCATAACCACAATAATAATGCTCTCTAACCAAGGTAAAAATTTTCTCTGACAAAAATAAATATTTTACCCAACCAAACCAATAATTTCCCTGACAAAATCATATATTATCCCCAACTAAAATTATTTTTCCTGACTAAAATACATATTTTTCCTGACTAAAATACATATTTTTCCTGACTATAATAAATATTTTTCTTGACTAAAATACATATTTTTCCTGACCAAAATACATATTTTTCCTGACTAAAATACATATTTTTCTTGACTAAAATACATATTTTTCCTGACTAAAATACATATTTTTCTGAATAAAATACACTTTTTTCCTGACTAAAATACATATTTTCCCTTACCAAAATACATATTTTTCCAGACCAAAATGCATATTTTTCCTGACTAAAATACATATTTTTCCTGACCAAAATGCATATTTTTCCTGACCAAAATACATATTTTTCCTGACTATAATACATATTTTTTCTGACCAAAATAGTTAGTTTCCCTGACCAAAATAACAATTTTTTATGATCAAAAGAATGATTTTCCCTGATTAAAATAATAGTGTTCCATTACAAAGAGTTATTTTCCACAAACTAAATAAAAATTTTCATTCAGCAAATTATCAAAATTTTCCCAAACCAAAATAAATATTTTTTTTCTAATTATAACGATATTTTTTCCTAAAGTAAACCAAATTTTCCTGAGAAAAATAAAAAAACTTCTCAGCCCCAAAATTATATAAATTACTGCCAGTTTTCCAAATTTAAAGGAAATTTTCTGATTTTCTGATAATAAAGTAACTTATCTATAAAATTTCAAAATGTCCAAGTTTTAATTCTATAATTTATTACAATTTTTGGAATTTATTATTTAAATTAAAAACCCAAATTATACAATAAATTACACAAATTATAAACTCAAATACAACTTTTTTTAAAAAAAATTCCCCAACTAATTCTAGGCATTTATTTTTTTTTTAAATGTAGAGCTTAGAGCTATATTTGTAAATATTTCAAAAAAGTTTTATAAATTTTAGGAACCGGTATTTATTAAACCCAATTTCTCAATTCCATAAATTGCCTGCTGTTTTTCTTAACCTGATATAACTTACATTATAAAATATATTTTTGAAATTACACATTATTAAATTAATATAGCCTACTTATACAATTGAATTATTTCCATAATAATTACCAAATTGCTACATTTTAAAATCCATTTCAAAATATATTTTATAAAATATATTCCTAAATTTCAACCTAAATATTTGCAAAATTTAAGACTATTTTTCAAAAATTTCCAAAACTTTCCAAATTTACTAACTTTTACTGCATTCCTTAAGAAAAATCCAAATATATAAATTTCCAGGTAAGAGAAATTAACCTCCATTCTAGACCAAAAATTGATTTCAGTGTCAATGAATAACATAAATCTATTGTAATCCCAATTGGATATGTTGCCATAACAAAATCCCACAATTTGTAAACAAACTAGTCATTATTTAGCCAGTTTAACTATCCAGCCTAAATACCTCAATCAATAGCTCCATCTATTGTGCAACACATCATTTTTACAATGTCATAAACTATAACCTTAATATAGTATCGTAGTAACAAACCGTGCCACTATAGGCCTACTTAAGATAGTTATTAACTGGCTATTGAAGTGCCATACATCATATATAAACATTTACATTATAAAAATTGAAAACATGATAATAAAGCAATTTAAATGAATATGTTGTTGACATTTTCCTCAAATAAACAATAATAAGACTTGGGTTTTAGACACAATACATGCAAACAAAATATTTGAGAAATATTTAATGTAAATATCTAGATTTGGTAAGACTAATAACATCTATTAAAATTTATAGCATTTATGTACTTAGAACGAATTCAAAAATAATGTGAATCTCAGCAAATTTAAACAAACGAAAGTAAGTTTCAATCTTGGTGAAAAAGATTAAAGGGAAAGTCCCACTTTGAAACCACTTTGAAAGAAGGGGGTTGTAGGAGAATGAGCATGAAAAATTACAAAATGCATGGAAATTGTAATTTGATTTGAGCTCACCAATCTCTAGATAAAATGTCCTGAATTGCATTTGGTTGAAAATTCAAAGCTAAAATAGGTGCCATTTTACTGACAGTGTGTAGCGCCCTCTATTAGATAAAAAACATCAGCTATCATGAAACTCGTACACATGCACGTCCTAGAGGGCACCACCAACTTTCAGCATTTGCTGAAATCTTAAAAAAATCTAATTACAAAGATGAAGAGCTGCAGAAAATTTCTTGAAAATTTTTAATTACATAATAAAAAATATCTTATAACTGTGTTATGTAGTGTTAAATTTATTCCGCTAAGAATATGGAAAATCAAATTGCAAGTGAATTACGATTTTTACATATTTTAATCTGAATAAATTTAACACTACATAGCACACTTTTAAAGTAGACTTTATCAGTTAATTAATTAATGTTTTTTTTAGAAAACAATGCAGTTACAGTAAATTTTTCCTGCTCGATCCTCTAATTTGTGATTCTGGAAATGCCTTCAGAACTTCTGTTGATCATTTGTCACAAATTATATCTACCTCCATTTCTGGTAGTTCAATATTATATCCATTTAAAATTGATTGAAATGTGAATACATAAGGCATGATTTCAGTTTATAAGAAAAGCAAATTAGATTTTATTCAAATTAAATGTTATTCTGTTTAGATGGGGTCCGGTTACATGTATTTGCATTTTAGGTTCAAAAATGTTAATACTATTCCAATTTTTATACATTAATCCAGTTATATGTACTTTCAATTCCTGGAAACTTATACATTATATGCTCTTCTGGTTATACTTTATTCATGATGCATGCACATTATTAAATTGTCATGTGCACAGTTCAAGTTCAATGAAGTAATCTTTTGGAAATCGAGTTCCGAACTACATCACAGTTTACATAAATTAGTGCAAAATCATTCAATTTACAAAAATTTCACAAAAAAAGTTGAAAAATATGCAAAAAAAAGTTTAGGTTCACAAACTGACTATTTGCTGAGTACAAAAGTTCACAAATTAGTGAAAAAACTAAATTAAATGCGCAAACTCTAAATTGTAAAATTTTACAGAGAATTTTTCAAAATATGCAAAACAATATTTAGGGCCACAAACTGACTACTTGCTGCACCAAAATTTCCCAACTTTGTGCAAAAAGCCAATTGAATAATCAATCTCAAAACTGAAAGAGTTCCCAGAGAATTTTCCAAAATATGAAAACAAATATTCCTTGACAAAAACTACTTGCTAAATCAAAATTACACAAATAAGTGCAAAAATTAAATTAACTATGAACGTTACATGTATATGTTTCAATTTCTCAGAAAATTTTGCAAAATATGAAAAAACCTAATCATTTAAATTATTTATTTAATTAATTTTCTTTATTTATTTATTTATTAAAACTAATTATTTTCTAAGCTCAAAATTTCACAAATAAGTGCAAAAGCTAAATAACATAAACCAGCCCTAAACAGCAAAACTTCCCAGAAACTTTTGCAAAATTTGCAAAAACATATATTTATGGCCACAAACTGACTACTTGCTTAGCATATAAAATATTACAATTAGTACAAAAACAAAATTTCATATACCAGCTCTAAATTACAAAATTTCCCAAAAGAATTTTGCAAAATATGCAACAAAAAACGTTTATGATCACAAACTGAGTATTTGCTACATGGTAAATTTTCACAAAATTATTGAAAAAATTAAATGAAATATACAAGCCCTTAACTGCAAAACTTCCCAGAAACTTTTGCAAAATTTGCAAAAAAATATTTCTGGCCACAAACTGACCACTTGCTTAGCATAAAATATTACAAATTAATGTAAAAACTAAATTTTATATGCCAGCAAATATGCAAAAAAGATTAGGTTCACAAACTGAATATTTGCAAAGCACAACATTACACAAATTAGTGCAAAAACTAAATTATATTAGCAAGCCCTAAACGGCAAAACTTCCCAGAAACTTCTGCAAAATTTGCCAAAAAATATTTAGGGCCACAAACTTGACTACTTGCTATGCCAAAATTTGCACAAATTAGTGAAAAAAATAAATTTCATTTGCAAATCCTAAATCACAAACTTCCCCAAAGAATTTTGCAAAAATGCAAAAAAAGTTTAGCTTCACAAACTGAGTATTTGCTATTAGTTGCTAATGCCACAAACTGACTACTTTCTTAGCACAAAATATTCCAAATTAGTGCAAAAACTTAAATTGTACATGCAGGCTCTAATTATAAAGTTGCTCAGTGAATTTTTGAAAAAAAAAAAAAAAAAAAAGGGCTTAGGTTCACAAACTGAGTATTTGCTATGGATAAATTTGCCCAAATTATTAAAAAAAAAAACCTGCAAAACTTCCCAGAAACTTTTGCGAAATTGGCAAAAAAAATATTTATGGCCACAAACTGACCACTTGCTGAGTACAAATTACAAAATATGACAAATTAATGCGAAAAAAGTTTAATTTCTCAGAAAAATTTACACCCAAACAATTTAAAACAAGGAACCTTTGTGTTTTAAAAACAAACTGTTAAATTTAGGATAATTTTAATCACAATTCCAGGTAACAAAATGACGTCACCGGTATGTGGGATGAAAAACGGAAGCCTTGTTATTTTTACAGATCCTGATTAGATTTAACTTAAATATTAGTTTTAATATAACGAAAAATGCATTTATGACGCAAAGAGGTATTTTCCAGCAAAAGTAGGTACCACAGTCAGGTAGATACTGACGTCACAAAGAGGTGCCTTTTTTGGGGAAATTCCCAGTCACAGGTGAATGAATGAGGGGACGAGGAAGTTTAGGAACCAACCAAATTGAAGGTAAGTTTTTATACCAGGTGAAAATATACAAAAAAACTAATAACAATGTGACTATAATTGGTTTCCCAAATGGGACGTACCAATAGTCAGTCGCTTAGTCAACAGAGGGTTAGTGTACTAACAGAGTGATTCAAAACTAGCAGTTCAAACTTGCTGATGGGTCAGAAGTCTCAGATTGTGATAGGCCTACTGGATAAATTGATTCAAAAAAGGATATAAATTATTGCAAAAACTGAATGTGCTAAGATGGGTCAGGAGAAACAACTTGCAAATAAGGTAAAAATGTTTGAGTTTTTTCTGAAAAAAATGTTGACAGTTTGATATTTTGGAAAGATTTTACAGGAATTGCTTAAATTTGTCTAGAAACATAACTTTGTCAAATTTTTTCACTATTTTTTGGTATTTTCGTTAAATAATTCATAAACAATAATAAAAATTTGCATAAATTTTAGTTTATTTGCAAAAATTTGTATTTTTTAAATTGAAATGTTTTGGGAAATAACGATTTTTACGTGGGTTATGTAGGTCCTAAGCTAAATTTCTGTCATAGGCTATATAAAAAATGCTAAAATTTTTTTTTCAAAATTCAGAAAATTAAAAACATTTGTATATTTGGCATTATTTTTTGTCTATCAAAAGAATGGTTTTCAGAAATTAGTGTAAATTTCTCAAAATTAAGTAAATACTAAAATTTTGGCGTTCATTTAAATTTTCTACGAATCCCCTAGCTTAACATTTCTCAAAATTAAATTAATATTTTAAAATTTTGCATTTATCATAACATTTCTCAAAATTTACTAAATATTTACAATTTTGCCTTTACCATAAAATTTCTAAAAATTGGCTACCAGGCTACCTCAAAATTTCTCAAAATTAAATCAATATTTAAAATTTTGCATTTACTATACAATTTCTCCAAATTTACTAAATATAATAAAAGTTTGCCTTTACCATAAACTTTCTACAAATTGGCTACCTCAAAATCTCTCCAAATTAAATAAATGCTTAAAATTTTGCTTTTACCATAAAATTTTCCCAAATTCGTAAACTTAAAATTTATCCAAATTGAAAAAAATATTTCAAAAGTCCCCCTTTACGATAAAATTTCTCCAAATTCGTTAACTAAAAATTTCTTTGAATTAACATATATTTACAAAGTTTTCCATTAGCATAAAATTTCTCCAAATTCGTTAGCTTAAAATTTCTCCAAATTCATTAACTAAAAATTTCTTTGAATTAACAAATATTTACAAAGTTTTCCATTAGCATAAAATTTCTCTAAATGAAATAAATATTTAAAAATATTGCCTCAAAGGAATTAGTAAAAAATTCTTAAAATATTCAAGCAAAGTTTCAGTTTTTTAATACAAATTACAAATATGATAAAATACTTGACAATTGCCAAAATGCTTAGTTTTAAAAAGAAAGAAAGCTTCTTATTAAAAACTCATTAGGATTTTGAAATTTTCTCAACATTTCCAGACTTGTGACATTTCTACGAAATAGTAAAATTCGTGATTTATTTATGAAGAAATATAATTGAGGAAAAACCCATTCCAGGATAATATCAAATAAAAAAAATATATATAAAATTTAGTAACATCCTTTGCAACATGGGTTATGCAAAAATTGCATGATTCATAAAATTTTGCAAAAATTTAAAAAAATGTAGCATCATCACAGGAAATAGTGTTAATATTGTGTTACTTATCATATTTTTAAAATAAGAAATCATTGCAATCTTGATTTCCCTGACTTTTCCTGATGAAAATAACTTTCCTGAGTTTTCCTTGATCAAAATAACTTTTCCCTTACTTTCTTGGTTATTTTGGAATTTTCCCTGACTTTTATTGACCAAAATCCTATATTTCATTGTAATATTTTTTTGTAAAAAAGTAAATAAATAAAAAACAGAATGCATGCTAGGTCAGCGATAACCTTGAGCTCATGGTAAGCAAACTATATTGCCAGTGTCTGTTAAGTAATCATGTCCAGAATTATTATAGCTGACCAAACGTTATGACATTTTATGACTATTTTTGGAGAAAAAAATTGTGACTTTATCGTTAGTATTTTATTATTTTGCTAAAGTTTGATTTGATGACTATTTTACTAGGTTTACTATTGCCAAAGTATGACTATTTTATTACCTTCATCATAGTTTGACTTTTAGGCCTAGTGTAATCTATTTGCCTTACATTGTTAGTATTACTTCTTATGACTATGCAGTGTGGTATTTGCTGGGGGGGGGGGGTTACCCCCCACCTCTGAACTTATTATATACCACCCTGTGACTATGTAATCATTTTTGTCAAAGCATGACTTTAATGACTATTTTATTACTGTTGAAAAATATGACTAAAAAATGACTATTTTACATGACTTCGTATGACTATTTTATTATTTCTGTCAAAATATGACCTTTTATGTCTATTTTATTACCTTTGCTTTTATATCAATAAATTATTATGACTATATTAGTATATTTGCCAAAGTATGACTTTTATGACTATTTTATTAGCTCTGCTAAAGTATGATTTCCTATGATTATTTTATTATTTTTGTCAAAATATGACCTTTTATGCATTTTTTTATTAATTTTGCCTAAATATAAATTATTACGACTATTTTAGTATTTTTGCTGAACTGTTAATTTTATGACTATTTTATTATAGCTATGCCAAAGTATGATTTCTCATGACTATTTTAGTATTTTAATCAAAATATGACCTTTTACGCTTTTTTATTAATTTTGCCTAAATATCAATTATTATGACTATTTTAGTATTTTTGCTAAACTGTGACTTTAATGACTATTTTATTAGCTCTGCCAAAGTATGATTTCTCATGAAATATTTTAGTATTTTTATCAAAATATGACCTTTTATGCCTAGTTTATTACATTTGCCTTAATTCCAATTGACTATTTTAGCATTTTTGTCAAAGTATGATTTCTTATGACTATTTTATTATTTTAATCAAAGTCTGACTAATTATGCCTATTAATGTATTACCCCCTACCTTGATTTATGAAAAAAATGCATAAGAAATTCTGTAAAATACAATCAAAATAAGTTTATGCCCAAATAAATGTATTTTATGTTAAATTCAAAATAAACTTTTAGACAGATAGTGTACTTTCTCTGTGCTAACCCAAGCTGAAATAAATTCTAAACTTTCAAAAAATTAGTTCCAGTCTGTGCTATTTTTATGCAAAAAAAACAACCGATTAATTGACATTCACACAAAAGTATAGCTTCACCTTGAGAGAAATTGAAGCATATCACAATCAACTTTAATTGTGGTTTTGAGTTTCCTTAATTTATGGTCCTTACACAAAAGTATTGGCCTTCAAGGGTTTTAACTTTTCCTTAAAATGAACAAAATTACAACAATTTTCGAAGAATGGCTAATTTGCACCAGTGATCTCACTTGTTTACAACAAAATGGTGTCAGTGGGTAATGAGCTTAATTGAGGAGCCAGAAGTGCTCATGATATGAATGAAGTGTAACCTATAGTGCGTATAATTTTGGGCTCTCAGAAATTGGAAGGGAATATAACTGACTCTATGTATAAACTGGATAAAGCAAATCTGGAATAAAAATATAATGCTTCTGGGCTTAATTTGGAAATGCATAAAACAAGGTTAGCCTGAACTGCATATAAAATGAATAACATCTAAGCAATAAGATAGTAAATGCCCATAACTCGATCTGTGTATAACTGTTGTGAATAAAGCATAACCCGAACTGCATGTAAATTGATTTGTATATAAAATGAATAACATCTAAGCAATAAGATAGTAAATGCCCATAACTCGATATGTGTATAACTATTGTGAATGCATAAACTGAATTGCATAAAATTTAATTTGCATACAAAATAAATAACATCTTAACATTAAGATAGTAAATGCATATAGCCCGATCTGGGTATAAATGCTATTGATGTTGTGAATAAAGTATAGCCTGAAGTGCATATAATTGTGGGCTACCAGAAATTGGAAGAAAATATACCTGCATCAATGTAAATTGCAGGAAATAGTCAAATCTGGAATAAATCTGATCTTAACTTAAAATGCATAACATTTGGGATAACCTGAAGTGAATATAAATTGCTTTGCACATAAAATAAATAACAAATAAAACCAGTATAGTAAATACATATAAGATGATATAACCCGATCCCTGTATAACTGCTATATCTGCTGTGAGTTCAGTATACCCTGTAGTGCATATAATTATGATCATGTTAAATTCGCTATAATATCATTGTTTATTGAGGATGAAACACATTCCAGAAAAAGTCAAGCTAATTCATAAGACCGTTTTTGTTCTAGGAAGTGATTCCGTGTGACAAAAATGCATTGCTTAACATTACAAAAATTTTTTTTCTTAAATTTAGAATAAAGTGAGTGGAAATGAAGAAGAACCAGCAAAAGAATCTTTTGAATCCAGAACAGAGTTTCTTTTATCATGTATTGGACTTTCAGTTGGAATTGGAAATGTCTGGAGATTTCCATTTTATGCATACCAAAATGGCGGAGGTAAATAAATTACTCAATTTTCAAGTAATTTAGTAGGATTTTTGGAAATTTTAGATAAAAATGTTTTTAGGAATTCCCCAAATACATAATTATTACATAGAGAGAAAGTGAAGCCATGCATGGCCACCTTCAATGGTTGAAGTTGCAAAACTAACTACTAGATGGTGCAAGTTCTTTTTCAAATAATATTGCAATATGGCGCCATCCACGTATTTTTTTAAAAAAATTCATGATTTCTGAATAATGTTAAGTCTGATGAAAGTATTAATTTCTAAGCTCTTTTCAACTATTATTTGACTTTATTTTCAAAATAGTTTCTAACAAGATGAGACTTTTCCTTTCAAAAGTTTTGACAAAAACCATCAAAAATTTAACTATTTTTCCGTGAATTTAAAAAAATAAAATGTTGTCCAATTTTTTCTCTGTTTTAAACATTAGACAATTGATAAGTACATAAAGTAAGCTAATTTTAAAGAAAAAAAAACTTGCAGGTAATGTAAAATTCTCAAAAAAATACAAAAATCTGAAACAAATAATATTGAAAAAAATCATCACAGATTTCAAATTTTGAAATATCATCACAAATTTCAAATTTTGCAAAGATCATTGCAAATTTCAAATTTTGCAAATATCTCCACAAATTTCAAATTTTGCAAATATCATCACAAATTTCAAATAATTTACAAATATCTTCACAAATTTCAAATAATTTACAAATATCTTCACAAATTTTATAATTTTGCAAATTGCCTCACAAATTTTAATATTTTGCAAATACCATTAAAACTTTTGCAAATAACTTCACAAATTTTAAAATTTTGCAAATGTCATCACAAATTTTGCAAATATCATCACAAATTTTGCAACTATCATCACAAATTTCAAATAATTTAAAAATATCCTCACAAATTTTTATATTTTGCAAATATCATCACAAATTTCCAATAATTTACAAATATCATCACAAATTTTTAACATTTTGCAAATATCATCACAAATTTTAAAATTTTGCAATTTGCATCACAAATTTTAATATTTTGCAAATATCATGACAAATTTTGCAAATAACATCACAAATTTAAAAATGTTGCAAATGTCATCACAATTTTTGCAAATATCATCACAAATTTTGCAAATAGCATCACAAATTTTGCAAATATTATCACAAATTTAAAAATTTTTACTGAAAAAAATTACCAAATTCGGTCTGAATTTTGGTTTTTAGCAAAAAAATGTGAACATTTTGTATTACTAAATTAATTCGCAGTTTCAAAGGAAATAAAATTCTCGCTTTGAATATTTGCTAAAAATTGCAACTGTATCAGATGATGTTGGTATCTTTCTATCAAAAACATTATCATTAAAAACACACTACAGATAAAATTTAATGCACTGCTTTAGTTTCATTATTAAGGATATAGTTTATTCTAAACTTGTTTGGATCTATTTTCAATGAAACAGCATTTTGTTCCTTTTGTGTTTGAGCCAATGAGAATTCGCAAATAAACTTCCTTCAAAAGGTCAAGTACGTGATGTGCATTTTATTCGCAAACATTTTGAATAAAACAAAAACAAAATCAAGCCAAAAGGGAGGGAATAAATAGCACGAATATAGAACCTGCCTTAACTGCCATAAACAGGTTCTCTGTGTCATCCCTTAATTCCTAGAAACTAGAATAGATTTTTGCAAAATAATACTTTCCACATTTTCAGATAATTTTCCTCTAAATTAGCCCAATTTTCTCAAAATATTCAAATTGCTAATCAAAATATCACAAAAACAATTTAAGAAGAAAATTCTTTCTCCAACAATTAAATTCGAGACAGTTTTCAAAATTTACAAAAATTTCCAAAATATGATTAGCAACACAATGAAATATCATGGTAATAATATAAAATGCTAAACTTTTAAAAATGAAAAATAATATCCCATTTTGTTACAAGTTATATAGAAAGTAAAATTTTCAACAAACTTTCCACATTTTCAGATAATTTTTTTCCTCTAAATTAGCCCAATTTTTTCAGAATATTCAAATTAGCAAGAAAAATATCACAAAAGCAATTTAAAATTTTTTTTTTCAACTATAAAATTCAAGATAATTTTCAAGATTTGCAAAAATTTCAAAAATATGATCAGAAACACAAGTGAAATATTTGGCAATAATATAAATTACCAAATAATATAAAATGTTAAACTTTCAAAAATTTAAGGGAAAATCCCATTTTTTTTAACAAGTTATTTTGATGAGTAGGGCAAAGAAAGTAAAATTTTCAACAAATTTCCCACATTTTCAGATAATTTTTTTCCTCTGAATTAGCCCAATTTTCTCACAATATTAAAATTGCAAGGAAAATATCACAAGAGCAATTTTAAGAAAATTTTGTCAACTATAAAATTCAAGATAATTTTTAAGATTTGCCAAAATTTTAAAAATATGATCAGAAACACAAGGGAAATATTAAACAGTAATTAAAAATGCCAAACATTTAAAAATTAAAGGGAAAATCCCATTTTGTTAGAAGTTATAAATAAAGACTAAAAATTTCTGAAAAGATCACCAAAATTTATATTTTCAACAGACTAACCATTATTCAGAAATCATGACTTTTCTAGACTACATGGATAGCGCCATTTTATCCTACTATTACAAAAAATTACTGGCGCCATCTAGTTACAGTATTGTTTACTAAAACTACAAATAAGTATAAACTAAGACCTGAACTAAATCACTTTAAACATTAAAAAGCTATACTTCCCGACAGCTTATCTTACCAGGAGCTCAACCGGCACTTGCAAAGCGCTTCCCCGCCCAGAAGAGCAGGAGAGCTGGGAAGACTTTGCGAGTGCCGGCACAGCCTACTAAGATTTTTTTTTATTTTATGCATAATAAGGCCTGGCAAGTTGAGATTTTTGGTGTTATCGCTTGAGTTTCCAGTTTCTTTCTCAAAAATGAACAATTTGGCGCTGACTACCTAGCGTTTTTCCAAGATTCTTAGCGTTTTGACAGCAGATAGGGCATAACAATACGTGTGACTCATAATTTATCCATGACTTATGAACCACGTGAAAGTAACAGCCAATCAGATCAGTGACATCCACTTTTCTCTGTTGTTTTTCTTTTTAAACCCAGAGAATTATGGGAAAACGCTCCGTAGTCAGCGCCATTTGCGACAAAGATTTGAACTTCAATGGATAACACATTCTCCATAGGGGTATGTTCAACTTGCCAGGCCTTATATATTTATAAAATAAAAAAAAAATCTTAGTAGGCTGTGATGCCGGTTAAACTCCTGGTAAGATAAGCTGTCGGAAAAGCTATATTAGAACAAAATTCTGAACAAAAGTAAAAAAAAAAAACAGAAATGGAAGTACTTATAATTTATGGCAACTTAACAGCCATCTGATTTTAGAATAATATTTAGTTCCTGCAAAGGTTTTTTTTATTATATACCATTGTCAAAGAGTAATTGCAGGACAATATAAAAATAATTCATTTGTGAATAATGGGTCTTAAAATGCATCTCCATTAGAAAAGTATTTCCATTTATTAGTAGTGATATGCATGAAAACATTAAAGCTATAATGAATTTAGCCTATCAAATAAATCAAACACAAATTTCTATGGTACTGCAAGCCTAAATAATGAATTATTTCACAATAATTCATGTAAAATAATGTACCAGAAACCATTAAAAATAGCATAAGGTAACAAACACTAAACTTGATAAAGTTCTTAGAAGTTTTCAATTGAACACCATTGTGAATAATTTATTGTTATCCTAACTTTTATATCTTGAATTGAGCAGCTTGCATATCAAATATGCTCTAACATAATCAGAGTTCTGAATCGATGGCTTAATTCACAAGTAACGGATGAGCCAATTCGTCAAAAATGAGATAAGTGAGCAATTGTGATCCTGGAAGTGTCCCTAATGAACCCAAAGTTACAGAAATTAATTTAGCCAATAATTGTTAAAATCACAGAAGTGAAGAGTATAGCGAATATCCAACAAGGTATCATCTCTAAAAGTTAAAAGTAGCGAATGGTACCATTCGTTAGTTTACCTTTTAAAAATTGCTCGTGACATGGATGTCACATTCGCTACTTTTATTTTGTTGCGTTCACTTTATTCAAAAGGCAAACAAATAGATGTGCACATTCGCTACTTTACACTTAATTTATTTAGCTTTCCTGCAAACGAAAAGTCAAACTACCAAATTTGCATTTTTAAGTCCTTTATTTCTCAAATTCCTTAATTAATTTACTAATTTAATTATTTGCCAAAAATTAGCACATTCCCTATAAAATATATATCGATGGCTTAATTTAGAAGTAGTGAATAAGCCAATTTGTCGAAAATTAGATAAGTGAGCAATTGTGATCCTGGAAGTGTCCCTAATTAACCTAAAGTTACATAAATTAATTTAACCAATAACTGCTAAATTTACAGAAGTGAAGAATAGCGAATATACAACAAGGTATCATTCCTAAAAGTTAGAAGTAGCGAATGGTACCATTCGTTAGTTCACCTTTTAAGAATTGTTCGTGACATTCAAAATACAAACTAATGGATGTGCACATTCGCTACTTTACACTTAATTTATTTCGCTTTCCTGCTCACGTAAAGTCGAACTAGCGAATTTGCATTTTTAAGCTTTTTATTTCTCAAATTGCTTAATTTATTTACTAATTTAATTATTAAGGGGGCTGTCCACACTTTTAACAGCGTGGGCCTATGGGGATTTCAATGTTAAATTCGTTTTCTTCAAA
>JAQIXP010001919.1:0-16628 GCA_034700285.1 Proteroiulus fuscus | reverse complement strand
AATTTCCATTTTAATTATAATTTTTCATGCTCTTTTTATTAAAACCAACTTGTTTCAAAGTGAGACTGTCCCTTTAACTTGTACACACTTACTAGATATGAATGGCTGAGACAATAATTGCAGCAGAGTTTCCATATTCAAGAAATCACTCCGTTTGACAAATACATGTTAGGCGCCATTTTTCTATTGATTTCAGCTGGTATTGTAAATTGGTGACGCCCTCTAGGACATGCATGTCTACGTGTTTCATGAGAGCTGATGCCTTTTATCCAGTAGAGGGCGCTACGCACTGTCAGTAAAATGACGCCTATTTGGGCTTTGCATTTTCATCAAAATCCATGTATTCAGGACATTTTATTTATTGACTGATGGGGTCAAATCAAATTTCAATTTCATGCCATTCCAAAGTTTTCAAGCTCTTTTTCCTACAACCCACTTCTTTCAAAGTGGGACTTTCCCTTTAAATTCTCAATTTCAATGCCATTCTTAACTTTTTTTATGTCATTTTTTGATAAATAATGGCTTTTAATAGTATCTGGCTTCATAGTGTTTAAAAATGTAACACTATTATATTCGATATATCCCAGCTGACCAGTGAGGCAAAGAAACTTTTATAAAAAAAAGGAAAGTTACTGACATGTTCTTGACACTGGATACCGCCCCTTACCATGACACCTAGCTGACTCCAGAGTTGTTTTCAATTATATAATTTCCAATGACCAGTACACCTGATGCGAAGATTAATGATGTAATTTGGCCTCATCGTTACACATACAACATGATTGATGATAGTGGAATTTGCATCAACCATGCCCACAAACTCTTCAGGAAACTCATAGTAACCTCTGGGTGGCATGGTTGCAAATGCAACACCCAGGAGCCAAAATTGCTAGAGTACCCCTTTTATGACAGGGTTAGTTATGGGAAAACTAGTAAAATATTAGGAGGGTCATCCATCAAGTTAAGAACATTTGTAAATAAAAAAGTGTGCATTTGGGAAACTAATTAATACCATGCCTTATATATATATTTTTCAATAATTTCATTTTTATAAAAGCTTTAGTTTTTGGAAATGTTTTCTTTATGAAAATCTTTTCTGAAAATATGTACTTCATTGACTTAAGCCATTTCTGGATGCTCTCCTTTCCATCGTAGTCAAATTCAATGAAATAACAAAATTTTCAAGAAAATTGCAAAAAATTTAGGAAAAAAAAAGAATTTTCTAAAACATTTGGATTTTTTGAATATTTTGGCAAAATCGTACATTTTAGTAGAAAATATCGCAAAAAATACTCAAAATCGAACAAGATTTCAATGAAAATACAAAACTTTCTAGCAAACAGCAGACATTTGAGAGAAAAGGCAATTTTCTAGAACATTGGGATTTTTTTTGAATATTTTGGCGAAATCATACATTTTAGTAGAAAATATTGCAAAAAATACTCAAAATCGAACAAGATTTCAATGAAATGATAAAACTTTCAAGAAAACAGTAGAAATTTTAGAGAAAAAAAGACAATTTTCTAAAACATTGGAATTTTTTTTGAATATTTTGGCAAAATCATACATTTTAACAGAAAAATATCGCAAAAAATATTCTAAAATCGAACAAGATTTCAATGAAACTACAAAACTTTTTAGAAAACAGAAGAAATTTTAGAGGGAAAAAAGGCCATTTTCTAGAACATTTGGATTTCTTTCTGAATATTTGGGCGAAATCATACACTTTTGTAGAAAAATATTAAACATTACTCAAAATCGAACAAGATTTCAATTAAATGACAAATATTAGGGTTTATTATAGTAGAGTAAAATGCTAATTCCCTGATTTTATTAACTTAATATGTATTCTTTTGCAAATGTTTTTTTTTTACTTTCTGGATGACCCTCTTATTTTTAACTAGCTTTCTTGGTACATTTTTCTCATCAGTATTCATTAATTGCATTCCCAAGAAAATTTATTCAAATTTAATGTTAAAATTTATTTTAATTTCCTTATAGCCTCGTACATCTAGTTATTTTATTATTTTTTTATTATTAGAATCTACAATGAAAATAAATAGCATTTTTCTTTGTATTATGAATGATCTATCATAATGCTGTTGGACCAATTTTCATCCAATTTATCCTTTGATGTATGTTTCAAAAACCTCCTCCTTCAAATGGGACATAATTTAAAATTAAAACAAATTTACCAAATGCCAGCATTTGACAGATTTATTTTTTTAATAGTTTTGAGTTTGAATTTTTTTTAAATTCTCATGTAAACTATAAAAATGTGGGCAATGAATCATTTTTTTTAATAATTTAGTATTCATAACAAAATGATATATTCATTCCAAACAACACTATTTATATTCACGGACATGCATGAATAACCCCATCGGGAAAAATTATTTTTAGATTAGTTCAGAATTAAGGTGAAGAATTTCTGCTGAAAAATGTGTGCAAAAATGTAAACTGTCTAATGCTTCTGTGGGAATGCGATCAATTTCTGCAGAAATCTTGGCAGAATTAATTTTGATGTCTAGAAGTATGCTTCCCTGACTTTCTCCGATCAAAATAAAGTTTCCCTGACCAAAATAAATAAATTCCCATATCAAAATACAAGTTTTCCCTGACCAAGCTAAAAACATTTCCTTGAACAAACTTAAAACTTTTTCTTGACCAAAACTAAAACTTTCCCTGACCAAGATAAACATTTTTTCCTGAACAACATGTAAATTTTCCATGACAAAATAAAAATTCTCCCTGGCCAAAGTAATTAGTTTCCCTGATAAAAAAAAAATATTTTTCCTGACCAAAATAAATTTCTCTCTCAGATCAAAAACGAATTAAAACAGTTAGAGAATAGAACGTAAAATTATGAGTAAATTAGAAAATGCATTGTACAGCAGTATTAAATTTAACAAAATACATAAATAAATTTATCAAATTTCCCTGACTTTCTTGGCTATTGTGGGAATTTCCCTGACTTTCCATGACTTTTTAGGTCAGTATGAATCCTTCGAGATAAAGCTTGGTTTCTGCAGATAATGATTATCAGTTTTATTGCAGAAATTCACCAGTATATTCCTTTAACAGAAATTTTGCAAAACTTTTTCATATATTTGAAATCCAATTTGTTTTGAAAATTTCTTAACACATTTAAGATTTTCAGAGCCAGAAGCCCTGCTTTTACCAAATAACATTACAGTGATAGTTTCCAGCTAGTACATTCTTTTTCTGAACTGACCTTACAGGATATTTGTGGGAAGTCCATGCTGTATTTTCTAGAGTTTGTTAAAATGCAAATTTTGCAAATGAATAATGCATGAACAGACACAGACTAACGTTTTGGTCAAACTCTGCTAACGATTTTGCAAATAAATTATTGCTGAATAAATTTAGTGTAATGTTCCGAGTCCATGTCATGCTAATTAGGCGCTAATGTAATGTGTTTTCAGAAAAATCTTATAATAAAATGCAAATTGCATTTCAATATATTTTCCCTGGGAAACCTAATAGAGGTAATTTGCTTGTTAAATGCTAGCTTTAAGCTGATGGGTGACGAACTTGCATCCTGAATTATGATTTTTATACTCTCTGTTCTAATTAAAGGGAAAGTCCCACTTTGAAAAAAATGGGTTGTAGGAGCAAGAGCCAGAAAAATTAGAAAAAGCATGTAAATTGCAATTTGATTTGAGCCAACCAATCAATAACTAAAATGACCTGAATACATGGATTTGGTTAAAAATACAAAGCCCAAGTAGGCGCCAGTTTATTGACAATATGTAGCGCCCTCTACTGGATAAAAGGCATCAGCTCTCATGAAACACGTAGACACGCGTGTCTTAGAGGGCGCCACCAACTGTCAGTGTCAGCTAAAATCCATGGAAAAATGGCGCCTAATATGTTTTTGGCAAACGTCATAATTTCTTCAATATAGAAACTTTGCTGCTATTATTATTGTCACAGCCATTCATATCTAGTAAGTGTGAACCACTAAAATATCACTTGCTACAAAGTGGGACTTTCCCTCTAAGTCAAATTTTGAATTTGAAAATGAGTTGTCCAAACCAGTCTGCTTTTCCATGTCTTAAGGGTTATAATTGATATCTCCTGAATATGTTTATTCACTTCAGTTTAGTTTAGTTTTTTTCCCACCTCAATGGTGAAAGACATTATTTTCACCTTTTTCAATTTTTTTTTCACTAACATGCAAACTATACTAAGCATGAATGAGTGTAATTAGTTTTATTGCATCAGCTGTAATGGTTGAGATAATCCAACCAAGACATAATAATAGTTTTGAGAATATTAAGAAGTATTTAAAATTCCTGAAAATTTCTGAAAAATTCTTCCAGCAGATTACGTATGCTGAATTACAAATGAGAAAAATGCATTGGCTTGAATACCATGTCAAATTTGTTATCCTACTACTTTTTTCTTGCTCTTGCCATCAGATGGTAACTTTTTTCCCTTCTAAGCTGAAAACTCTGTCTCATATTACCATTTATTCTGACCAGAATTATTTTCTTTTTTAATTCTCAGGGTAAAATCAAGAAAAAGTGTTGAGGCCATGGATGCCGAGGACCTATCAAGTGACAGTGAGTCTGACACCAACACTGAGACTGATTCAAGCGATGAAGTAGTTGAATTAAGCAGTGATGAAGAAGTTGTGGAAAAAGTGGAAATTCAGGAAAAAAATGGAAAAATTGATAAACCTGAAAAACCAATTCCTGCACCAGAAGTGTTTGAAGTACCAAATGACTGGTGAGGCATTCTCACCTTATACACTATACTCTTCCTTGCTACTTCCCTCCCATCAATCCCCAAAGATAGAACTTTTCATTGTTTTTAGTAAATTTTCCAAATATTTTCAAAATAAAAAAGCCAAAGTAGCTTTTTAACAACACATGAAATACCAGGAAATAAATAATCTAAATGCACATACTAGTTTTGTGAAGAAACAATTGTAAACCCCTTAAAATTGGACTTTTTTTTAACAAAAAATACATTTAATTCCGCTCAAAAAACTCCGTTGTAGTTAAAAGGCAAGTCTCACTTCACTACAGGTGTTGTTTAAATGCTAGGCAGCAGTACAAAACGTAGAAATAAAATGGTAATATTAGTATTAAGCTTACCAGCTATCAGAATTCACAATTTTTATGGTACTAATGGGCAGCGCCATATTGCCTGATCTCAGGAATTATGAGGAATACCTGAATCATAAAATCTCAAAAATTTTAGCGCCATCTGTTAGTAATGGGAGAACAAGTTACCATAGGAATCATTAACACTTCCTCATCTTTAATTTAATCATCACTTTGTACAAAGTGAGACTTTCAATTTACGAAATATATGTCAAAGAAATACATTGTTTTTCCATCTAAACTATTTTTTTCAATTATTAATTTCAAATGCATTTACAGCAAAATAATACTGAGGAATGCATTTTTAAAAAATATTCCTATATTTTAATATAAATACAAAAATGTTTCTCATGCAAAAATGATTTATCAGAATTTTATTGGAAATATTGTTAGTTTCTGTAAAAGTAGTAATTATGTTACATGGCATATTTCTAATGAATCTCTACAGATTCCATTCTTCAAGAATTGACAAATTGTGCAGAAATCTGTATGGCTTGTCAGTTGTCATATCTGTTTTTTGCAGAATTTATGCTGGGATACTTTTCTGTACATTTTCTGCCCATCATTATTATATGGACTCCCGTCAGTGTTTATTTTTGCAGAAAATGCATTTCGCATTTAAGGCAACGAATTTCTGCCAAAAAATTGACATTTTTACTTTGCAGAAATGTAATTAATTGAAGATATGATCTACTTCTGTATAATGGTGATGAAGCTTACTTTTTCTGCAGAATATTAATGTAGAAATTCATCACCTTAATTCACAGAAAAATTTCTGCATAAACTTTTTGGTGTGGAAGTTGATTATTTGCATTATTTTTGAAAAAAAACAAGTAGGAAACCTCGCCATAAAACTGGTATTTTTGCAACATTTTGTGTATTTTATTCATAAATAATGTCGTTTTGAAAAATATGTTTGTAAAAGACAAATTACAAAATCACGAAATTTCTCAGTTATACTATATTTTCTGAATTAAAATTCAGTTACGCTTACATGACGTAATTTTGAATTTCTAAAATGGCAGCACCCATATGACAATATTATATTTTCATAATTTTTAAATATTTTATTCGTAAATAACATGCTCTTCTATAGGCCACATTTAAATAAGTACAAATCTCCAATGTTTTCAGTCGTATTTTATTTTCTTAAATTAAAATTTCAAGTGTGCTTACGAGATGCCAGTTTGACTTTGTTACAAGTGAGACTCGTAATTTGAAAATGAAAGTTGGTTTTTTGCAAAAATGTAGATGGTATTATCACTTCCTAGAAATTTAAATAACTAGAAAAATGCAAAATTATTCATGAAAAAAGGCAAATAAATTCTTCAGCAACCTTCTCTTAGCCGCAGTTAATCATGCATGCTGGGGAATTTTAAGGTGCTACAGGTTGTAACTTCTTAAAAATTACTGAGGCAAATAAAATGCTAAAAAATCAGCAGACTTAAAAATTTCGCAAAATGTGGTTTCATATTCCTGCTATTTCTTTTCCCTTTTTTTGTGAAAATGAAACACAGTTTGGCTTTTTATTAGCTGCCAAATTGCCTCTTAAATTAAAATGCTGTGAGTAAATATAATTTTTGCATAGTATTTTTTTTAAAATATTCAGTGAAAAAACAATTTATATGTAACTATTCCTTAGCATTCACCTACACTGGGTCCAGTTTTTCTACAAAATTGTTGCATCGGTTTGCACCAGTTACACCAACTCAACCCTTGTGAAAACTTAGTGTAAAACAGTGCAACACTGGAGCATAGATCTCATATAGATGGCTTAATTCAGAATTAGCGAATAAGCCAGAAGTTGCTTTTGAGATAATAGCGTTTTTATGGAAAAAAAGGTATAACTTAGAAATAAACAATGTTAAAAGGCTGAAATTTGGTGAATAGATGAAACAATATATAGATTTTATA
Organism: Proteroiulus fuscus; assembly: GCA_034700285.1. Lineage (NCBI taxonomy): Eukaryota > Metazoa > Arthropoda > Diplopoda > Julida > Blaniulidae > Proteroiulus > Proteroiulus fuscus. The sequence goes on along the minus strand of JAQIXP010001919.1, from coordinate 9,579 downwards.
GGGAATGTGCTAATTTTTGTTAAGTAAATTAATTACGTAATTTGAGAAATAAAAGGCTCAAAAATGCACATTCGCTAGTTTGCTTATTGAATAAAGTGAATGCAAAAAAAAAGCAGCGAATATTGTCAGTTTGCTTCTAGTATTGTTATAAAAATCCTGGTCATGAGAAACTTTTAAAAGATAAACTAACGGTACCATTCACTACTTGTAAGTTTTAGGAATGATACTTTGTAGGATATTCGCTACTCTTCACTTCTGTACCTTTAACAATTATGGGTTAAATTAATTTCAATAACTTTAGGTTAATTAGGGACACTTCCAGGATCACAATGGTTCACTTATCTCATCATTGACAAATCGGCTCATTCGCTACTTCTGAAGTAAGCCATCGATATAATCCTATTTTCGCTGCAATGCTGCATACTTGTGCAATTCTACAAAACGTGTATGTTAAAATATACAAAAAATAGTTGCGAAGTAAACTGAAGTTAACTGCAAATTGTTGAAGTGAAAAGCTGTTGAAAATCCGTTGCACTTGCACTGCATAATACAAATTGGAAAAACTACAGTTTTAACAGAGAAAAGCTTTGGAAGAAACCTGTCATTTTTTGAGGGTTGTTTTTCTGCAGTTTCTGCAGTTTACATTACAGAAACGAGTCATTATGTCTTGCGGTCAAGTAAATCTTTCATCTACATGGCCACCCCAAAAGGATGTTGAAGACACTGTTGTTATACCTCGTATTTCAACGAATTGATAATGATGATGAATTGAAAGATGACCAAGAAGTTTTCTCGTTGTCCGTCTGGTTGACCAAGTGTAATTCCCTGCAGCGACTCTGCTTCGGCGTACAGAAAATTCAACTTGACCATACGCTGAAACAGAACCGTTACAAGAAGCACATTATTTCCAGAACTTCAATCTTGTTCATCTCCATCATAACGTTCTTCCCGAGTCACCTGATAAACTTTCCTTATTTACAAGCAATGACTTCCAAGATCACAATGGCTCACTTATCTCATTTTTGACAAATTGGCTCATTCGCTACTCGTGTATTAAGCCATCGATTACAGATACTGATACATTATACTTGCATTATGCTTGCTTCCTATAAGACAATTAAATAATCTTCCTAAAAATAGTCTAAAAATGTCAGGAATTCACAAGATGGGGATCGTTCCCATATTACGTAGCATCGAAAAAAGGGGTACCCTCACCGCTCTTGTAGCACATTGCTATACTAGGTACCCCCTCTCCATATGGTGTTACGCAACCCCTCAACAGGTTTCTAGCACACTACCAAATTCCTTAATCTCACACTTGGTAAATATAATTTCTAAAAAATAAACAAGTGTTAAACACACTATATTGACACTTTCTGCACAGCAGGGATGGCTTTCGATGGCTCTGATGGATATTAGGCCTAGATTCCATCCCTTTGATCTTTTCGTGTATTCCAAATTATAGCACATGACCGATGACTGATGACTTGATAGATGGCCATTGATGAGGCGAAATGCAATTATTCAAATACTGCATGTTCGAAAAAGCTACTTTCGAACAAGACAGTAATCCATTATGGATGAGATGGTCTTCTGATAATGAATGGAAAGTACAGATTGAGCATACGAAATGGGAAACAAACTGACCACAATGACCCCAGAAGGCTTGTCAATGGCCAATTTTGGCATTTTGGTTACACAAATTGTATGCTATCAATATTAAGTATTGCGAGAGATCGTGCCTATTAAAAAATCATATAATTTGGTAAAAACGAAAGGGTTGCAGGTCCTCAATAACTAATAAGGTACAATTTTTAAAATTGTTTGAGACGCCATTTTAATTTTTACCTTGATTGTATAAAGTTCCTGGAAAAAATGATAATGGGACATTTTTCTGTACATTTTTTGTTTATCATTTTTGTAAATATTTTCTATTTTTAATAGCGCTAACATGTTTTAAGGGCAAGGAATGAAAATGTTAAGATGAAAAAAGAAATTCCCATTTGAATCAGACTTACCATTAGCAAAATATACTTGTTTAAAGAGTTGGACTTGGTGAAAAAAGCTTTTTCATGAAAGCTTCCATTTATTTTGCAAATAGTGCCATCTAGTGCTAATGTTAATAATTATAATCATTTTCCTCCATCTTTAATTGGAATCCCATATCAATTATAATTCCAATTACAATTCAAATTCCATAATTACTTTAAAGGGAAAGTCCCACTTTGTAACAAGTGATATTTCATTTGTTCACACTTACTAGATATGAATGGCTGTGACAATAATAATTGCAGCAGAGTTTCCATATTCAAGAAATTACGACATTTACCAATTAGGCGCCATTTTTCCATAGATTCAGTAGAAACTGACAGTTGGTGGTGCCCTCTAGGACATGCATGTCTACGTGTTTCATGAGAGCTGATGCCTTTAATCCAGTGGAGGGTGCTGCATACTGTCAGTAAAATGGCGTCTATCTGGGCTTCATATTTTTATCCAAATTCATGTATTCAGACATTTTATTTTATGATTGGTGAGCTCAAATCCAGTTGCAATTTTCATGTATTTCCTAATTTTTTATGCTCTTCTTCCTACACCTTACTTCTTTCAAAGTGGGACTTTCCCTTTAATTGGTGGAACTGAAGAGAACTGAATAACTGATGGCGCTGGAACAACTGATAAATTATAAATATTTGCTCAGAATCACCACTATGGTGGACAGAGTGGGAACTGCTCATGCATTTCAGAAAACTGATGATTAATTACTCTTGGTAAGTTTAATTCCAACATTATTATGAGATCTTAGATTATTTTCTAAAGCCTTGCATTTAAAAATATGTTTCCATAAAGTGAGAGTTTACCCTTTAATCCCACATTTAAAAACTTCAGCCTTGCAGCTTAAAATTTTCTTCCTAAATCTTCTGCAATTCTGTAAAAAATATCAAATAATAGTTAATTCTTGCAATAAGCATAATGAATATTATACAAGTACTTGGACTTATCATTTCGTAGACTTAAATGCAACGCCCTCTATTGACAAGCTCTGTCATTAAACAGCATGTTCAACCATTTTAAACTGAATCATATGTTTAAATAGCTCATAGTATTATTTACAAAAGTTGCAAATTTAATATCTTGCTGAAGTTATTTTTCTGAATAAACATTTGGTAAGCACCAATAGAGGGCGCTATTTTTACTCTTCAGAAACTATGAGAATGACAAGTATAATAGGCAGCTCATGTATAACTGTATTGATGTTTTTGCAATATTACAATCCTTTGAAATGAGATTTTCTTTAAATTCATTTCTTTTTTTCTAGAATGTAAAATTTGAATAATATTTTTGTAGCAGAATAATAACTATAATCTGCTGACATTATTACTGTCTTGGCCTATATTTTTTACTAGAATTAATATGGCCATTATGGATTAATATGTAAATTATTCATATCATTAATTGTAGTAATTTTGATAAAATTTGTTTTGGGCGAAAAAAAAAATTAAAATAACCATTATTCAAATTATTAGATGTGATACTTTTGCTTCCTGGTGAATATTAATATCCTGATTAAAAACATTTTAAAAGGACTTATCCGTTTAATTTCAGATTTATGACTTTAAAAAATAATTTAGAAGGCAATTTATTTTAAAACATGAAATTAAAAATGAAACTTTTTGGGGGAAAAAAAGACATGGACAAAAATTAGATATTTTATGCAACAATTTATTGTGCTTATAGATGTAGCTAATTATTTTCAAAAAAAAAATATCTAAATTTAAAATTCCTTTATTACCTCTTATGACTTGTCTTTTGGATGAAAAGCATGACTTTTATGATTTATGGCCTGACCACCATGTCCTAATTTCGTAAAATTCTTATTAACCTGCTGCATCTTGAGTTTGTCTGATTAACCAGGTTGTCTAACATCCCTGTAATAATACCATTTTCAATGAATTTAGTGGTTACTGATTTTATAACATTATAGAGAGTTTGCAAAATTCTGTGCAAAATAATAAAATGCTCAAAATTCAAATTTTCATGGTGGCTCATGTAGACCACTCATAACAGTATTTACAAAATAGAATTTTCTCCCCAAATAACAAATCGATGGCCTAATTTAGAAGTAGCGATTAAACCAATCTGTCAAAAATGGGATAATTGTACCAATGTGATCCTGAAAGTGTCCCTAATGAGTCTAAAGTTACAGAAACTAATTTAACCAATCATTGTTAAAGTTACAGAAGTAAACAGTAGCGAATATCCAACAAGGTATCATTCCTAAAAGTTACAAGTAGTGAATAGTACTATTCGTTAGTTTACCTTTTAAAAATGTCTAGAGACCTGGATTTTTATAACAATACAAGTAGCGAATTACAATTATTTTCGCTCATTGTTTTTGCATTCTTTTTATTCAACAGGCAAAATAATGGATGTGCACATGCGCTACTTCACACTTAATTTATTTCACTTTCCTTCAAAATTAATCAAAGTCAAACTAGCGAATTTGCATTTTCAAGCCTTTCATTTATTAAATTACAATACAACATTATTACACAAAATTACAAAAATCACAAAATTAGATCTTTCATTAGAAATCTTTAATCTTTAGATCTTTAAAATTAGAAAATTAGATTACAAAAATTAGATCATTCCCTATAAAATATGTTTTATCTGTTCACCAAATTTTAGCCTTTTAACATTGTTTATTTCCAAGTTACACCATTTTTCCATAAAAACGCTATTATCTCGAAAGCAACTTTTGGCTTATTCGCTACATGTGAATTAAGCCATCGAATTTATTTATTTGAAATCTATGAACCACCGTAATAACGAAGATTAGATCCTGATTTCTACACATACATCTCCTCTCGAGTCCTCTGACCCATAAAAGCTATTTGCAAAGCAAAATACACCAATTTTCAAACTGTTTTTCAAGACAGAAATTATAAAATAATTGCAAAAACATCAATTCACCAGAAATTTCTTAGAAGAAAATATCAAAAATTTACTCACCTCAAGTTAAAATATAGTTGTTTTTCAAAAGTTGAAAATCCATTCATTCGAATAGCTGTAATACGATGATAAATGAAATCTAACTAATGTAATATTTCATATTCCCATGAGTTGTTTTGTGAAATGTCCACTCTCTTCTTAGTTTAGGTTTTCTATGCTGAAAAAAGTGTCTAACTTGATTTCATATGCGTTGTTGTTACCACTTGGAAAATCCCGTCTCATTAGAAATTTGATGACTGTAATATATAGGCCAAACCATGCATTATACTCTGTAATTTAAATGAATTTTATTTTTGTTTTATTTTCCACCAGCTCCTAATTACAACTTCTGGTAAAGCTAATCTGTTATGAGTGCGGCAACTTGAACTATATAACTAGCAATATTATCTACGAGTGTATAATTCTAACATTATAACTCCTTGCATTTTATATCTAAAAAAAATTCAAATGGTTTCCTTATTTTTCAGGTTTTTCCTTAGCATGATGACGAATTGTCAGGCTTATTGCAAGATTATTTTTATTTAGCATCCTGTTATATATCTGAAGTTCTTTCCTTAACATTTTGAAATGAAAACTTTAGGGCTAACAGGATTAGAAATTACAGATTTTACAATGTGCCAGCGCCATAATACCCACTAGAGGTGAAAACAGGAATTATTCACAATTGGCTGCTACTAGCACCACCTAGTAGTAGTCATTGAAACAGTACTTGTTTGGCTTCACATTTTATCAATTGTTGTCACTTTTTGCAAATATATGTTTGTATAGATGAATCATGTAAACGTTTGAGCTGTGTTAACAAATGATGATGCCCTAATTAAATTGAAATTTAATTAATAATTACCATTCAAAAGTTATTAAATTTGAAACATGCCAATGTGAACAAAAATCTCGATGGTTGATAGTAGCCATGTTGGAAGTCATTTTGTCAATCCCTCTAGTAATAAACTTGATGTTGTACAAGTTTTTGCGTAACAGATAATGCCCATAACTATTCCATAGCAATAAAATGAAGCCAACTTGAACCCTCCCTTGCACGCAGCGCCATTCTGCCTGGGTGGGGGAATATTATAAAAATGGCGCCTATCCATTTTTTTGGAAACATCGTGTTTTCTGAATTACGGTAGGTGAACTGCAATAATTATTAATAAGACTGCCCTTCTTTATAATTATTAACCTTAATTTTAAGATTCATTTGTCACAAAATGGGACTGTCCCTTTAATTTGGGACATCGGCCAAGGATTTCTCCTTATCCCGTTAGTATAGTCAGAAAATATGTTCTCATTTACGTTTCAATTAGCGTTTAGGAGCTCTTAAGTGAAAGACGTGGAAAATTCTCATTTACCACGCATTTTAGGAACTCCTAAGTGAAAATAAGCAGACCTAAAAATCAAGGAAAATATAGATTGAGTCATTCAATCTTCACATTCTAAAAATAAACGTGTTGCTGTCTCTCTCTCTCTATCACAAATATGCTAGCTTAAAATTAGCATATTAATTTTAGTTGGTTAAATTAAAAATAGGATAAAATATCCCTGGCGGTGCCTATACAGCATCGATCCATCAGTACATGATCATGATGCTAACAACATCATCAATATTATCAAAAAAAAATCGATGCATTAATTATGCAAAACATGTGTATTTGTCTACAATGTATATTTTGGTCTGCATTTCAAAGTTCAAATGTCCCTTTTGGCCATTTAGGTCTCAATCAGTGAATGTACTTGTAAATCAATTTAATCTAAATATTGCGTGACTTGGATTAAATTAAGTTCCATTGGCATTTTATAATTTTGCATAAATAATGCTACGTTTTAATTATGGGCGTAAATTTTTAGATTTACGAGACACTCAAATGTGCTACAAATTATCCGAGCTTTTTCAACTCAAAAGAAAAAACAGATAAAGGCAGATGAAATTAGCCGAAAGTTCCTGAAATTATTTACGAAATCAAACAAAAAAAATCATATTGGGAATTGGGCCTATCAGCCGTGTGTAGATTTAGCATTTGAGATTCAGAAACTAGCAAATTTCATTAAATTTTATTTAAATCTTGTTACCAATGGCAATCGAGAGCAGTGTGACCAATCACAAATACTGCCCACATGTCCCTGCTTTCTGTGAATTTTTAGCTTAAATTCTTATAATCTGCATCACAGGGAATTCGTTTTATTTATTTCAAGTTTTATTTAAAAATACGAAATAAATTAAACAATTTCGTATATACAATCTAGCTTTTCGTGAATTATATAAAAACTGACAGAATAAGTCATCGTGAATTAATTTATAATTTGCAAAAAATTGCAACTTGGATCTCTAATGGATTTTGCAGATCAGTAGCAGTACTTCCTGTACAACTTTTAAAACTTTCTAGAAATCTCCAATTACATTAGATATTCTACAATAAATCTGAAGCAATGCAGAATAGTGGCATTCCTGAATTTTTTGAACAGAAAATTCCAAAATTTTATAAAAACAAATGGTTAGTTAACCAACTTTAAGTCTTAGAATAGTTAAAACATTTCCAGAATCTTTGTTCTAGAATATTCTTAACGTTTTCAGGAATCTTTGGACTACTAGAGACACTCTTCCAGAACATTCCAGAATCTCCCATAATGTTTAACAATTTCTCGAGTCTACATATTTCCTAGCATATTCTGAATATTTTGGGGGTTCCAAAATCATTAGGATTGATATTACTAAATCGTGATTTTCATTTCAATCAATTCTGATTTAGTCATGATTTAGCCTTAAATCATGAAGTACGTTGATAGTGTGAAGACTGAGGAGTGACAAACATGGCAGATACAAGTGATACGAATAAAAAGTAAATATAAAAATTACATTACCTTGATAAGTTGGTCAGGCTTTGTAGATAAATGTCCAGAAATGTTTAGTGTGAAATTTTGGATGATTAAATTGATTATTGATTAAATTACTTTGAAGTAGGCTGAAAATTATGGAAAATATTAATAAGTATAAACGAGAAAAATAAAATATAAGCATTTAAAATTTATTGAAAAAACAGCAAGTTTCTGATACATATATTTTGCAAATCAGTATTTGAATAAAATAATTATTTTAAAAAGATTTCAAGAAAAATAATTCAGAGAGAAAACTCAGAAATGAGAAATTATTAAAAAAAAATTATAAATTTGGCAAAACCAATAATTTTTTTTAAAAGCAAGATTGGAAACTAAAACTTTCCTAATTTAAAAGAAAAAAAAATATTTTAATATAAATAATAAAATTAAACAGTAAGTGGCATGCTGAAACTTTTTCAGGAATAGAAATGCAAAATAAAAATTTCCAAAATGCAATTTTACTTGAAGTAAAATTCAAATGAAATTCAAGTATAATTCAAATAAAATTCTAGTAAAATTAAAGTAAAATTCAAATAAAATTCAAATAAAATTTAAATGAAATTCAAGTATAATTCAAATAAAATTCTAGTAAAAAATTCAAATAAAATTTTAGTCAAATTCAAATAAAATTCAAGTATAATGCAAAATAAAATTTTCTAAAATTCAATTTTACTTGAAGTAAAATTCAAATGAAATTCAAGTTTAATTCATATAAAATTCTAGTAAAAAATTCAAATAAAATTCTAGTAAAATTCAAGTAAAATTGAAATAAAATTCAAGTAAAATTTAAATAAAATTCAAGTAAAATTTAAATAAAATTCAAGTAAAATTTAAATAAAATTCAGGCCAAATTCAAATAATATTCAAACAAAATTCAACTAAAATTCAAATATAATTCAAAGTAATATTCAAGTAATTAAAAATTATACTAAATTTGGTGACTTTTAAACGGTTTGAGAGATTTTACATTTCCTTAATTTTTAGCTATTTAAAAAAGTCAAATTCTTGTCATTTTTTTTTGGAAATTTCTTTCAGACATCAGACAAAACCATGCACGAAAATTTGAAAAATGAAAATTTTGACAGCCAAGCCTTGTACCGTTATCTTAGCCACCATGGGCGATATTAACTGAACAAATTTGGGATTTCCAAGGGCATTTCATCGTTTATTTCATGGTAAATGCCGCCTAGAAACCCCAAACTCATTGCAGTTGTAGTCGACATTCATTCACCCTTGAATTAATCAAAAATACACACAGACTGCCAAACACGTGCAAATACAGTTTCAGGAATTTCCAAATTGGCTATGCAAAAAAAATCAAAAAAATCCAGACCAAATCAAAATAAAATGTCGACTGCTTCCTGGTATCACTTGGGACTTAGCAGGCCAGTAGACCAAGTTCACTTTCCAAAAGTCACCTGAACCACCAAGTCCCATGTGAATACAAGGATTCCAATACCAAGGATGTAAGGAAACACTGCTGCCGAATATGATTTATAGTCTGAAAATCAAATATTACATAACGTAAATTAAGAGTATATTATATTCGTTTTGGAATCCATTGAGCAGAATCTGCATACAGAAAACTTTAAATTCTGTTGGGTATCAGCACAGCCTACTAAGATTTTTTTTTTATTTTTATGCATAATAAGGCCTGGCAAGTTGAGATTTTTGGTGTTATCGCTTGAGTTTCCAGTTTCT
>JAQIXP010001918.1:0-16632 GCA_034700285.1 Proteroiulus fuscus | reverse complement strand
ATTACCAATACTATTGGTATACTGGTACCAATACTATTGGTATACTGGTAATTTCATACTGGAATTTTCACTAGGGAATAGAAAGTTTGGTACTGTTAAAAATGTCTCGGCCTAAGAGGTTCAATGTGAAACTTTGTTAAATATTTGGGAATTAACTTTCCGCATGATTCTATATGGACATAAAAAATTTTTTGCTTTTCATTTCCGTCACATTATTTGGCCAACTTTTTATTGTAATTATGGCTTAAAAAATGTGGTGTAACTCAGAGGATGTGAATTAGTTGCATTTATGGGCATAATGCATGCCAAAACTGTTGTTTTGATAACATTTGCATTAATGGGGTGGAAAACTAATTGCAGTTGTGTTGGTAAAGTAAGCCCATGCTACCATTTCATGAAAAAGGAAATTTACAGAGCGGGAAGTAATTAAAGCACACTAATTTGAGCAACAAATGGTTGAATTAAGACAATATGTGGGTGCACAGGGCGAATTTAGATGAGAAGTATTAAAATCTTGATTGCGGCATGTCTCCTTATGCTACTCATTCCTTCTCTAAAAAATGTAGTAGGCCTATGTAGCACTAATACCCCCTCCCCAAAGAAATCTGAAACATGAAATACGTATATTTAAACTCAAAAAACAAAGCCTTGCCCTCCAGGATTTATGTTGCTACAGTCAGTATTCAAATGAACCATGTTTTTATTTTTAAGAAAAATTGACAATTTGTAATTACTTTCAGCTATCTATTTAGTAGTTCTTTATATTTGAAGATCTTCCAAAATTCTCAGAAATTGCATAAATAAACACAATATTTATACCATACCTATGTTAAAAATCTATATTAGTACAATTATGCAAAAATTCAATTCAATTATTCAATAAAATTAAAATATTTCACTTACCCATGTAATTCATGATTGCAAAAATACATCAAAATAAAATTTGGTACTACTCCCCACCCCATTTGCTAAGTTATGTTTTGAATATACTCGTTTTGAAATTTGTATTAAAAATTGTGAATGTCATGAAATCGAAAAAAATGCGCACTTGAAAATGTTTAACATTGTTAGCTTAGAGAAAATGCTGAAATGTTTTATTAATAGCAATGTTATGGATATCATTCAGTAGGTAATATTGTAGCCACAATGCCTATGGTAAATGACGCCATCCATTTGGTATTTTTGGAGTTAAAAAGTATTATTTAGGGATGTAGTTAGAAGAACATTTCTCTCAAATTAGAGTTACTCTAATAAAAAGCCTCAAATAAGCCAAATAAGCAAGTTCATTACTTTATTATTATTAATTAAACATTAATAATTAAGATATATGTGATGTAAATATCAACCCATTGATCACCATGTGATGTAATAGTAATTGTTCCACTAGGCTGATGTTTTAATTATAATGAATGCTCTAGTGATAGTAATTTCAGTATAAGTTAGAATTGAAAAAAAGTATTTATTTAGTTAGGTTTTTTTATTGAAGAACAAATGGCAATATTGAATATATTTTAATGTTCATTTCTGAATTTCTCTCATTTGTGAGATCTGAGTCGAAAAGTTTAATCCTAAAAATGTATTGGCAAAACGGACAAAAAACCTATAAAATTTAAATTTCAGCGCCTTTGTGGTTCAAATCCAGAGTTTTCTATTTTACATTATTAAAGTTGATGCAATAACGTTATATAAAATTGAAGAATAGAAGCAATGGTATAGATTTATTCTTGCTTTGCTTTTTTTCAATGCTTTTTATTTAATTTAACTCAACCACATGGTAATTCTTTAATAAGGAACGGAAACCAAGCAGAAATAATATAGAAGATAAGTGGATGGCAATTTTCTTCATTATGATATAATAGTGCTTATCTTGCCTTTTATATGGGCTATTAAACTGATAGCACTTATCAAGAGATTTTGTGCAATAGTCTATTGTTTAGTTTTCTAGAAATCTATTGTTGCAGTTATGAATAACCAAAACCAACCTATTCGTAAATAAACGCCATTTTGTAATGCTGTTTCTATTTTTATTTTGTTTAGTTAAAAGTTACGTGCAATCCTCATAATCCTGTAACAACCTTACATTTTGTGGATCATCCTAATCTTCATATTGCCTTAAAACCTCTCTCTGGAAATCAGGTAAATTATAGTTATTATTTTGTTAAAATTACACCTAAGTGATCGCCAATCTTGCATATTTAATGCACAAGTAGTTAGTTTTTGGTTTTTTTTTTATGTGAAAATATTCATTTATAATTTTTAGACTGTTGAGGCACTTGACGAGCAAGCCTTGCAAGACGTTTTGGATGAAATTATCACAAATGCCTTAGCTAATTGGCGTTTACAAATCAATTTGGCCCAATTTCATAGTTTCCCAGTCTTCAAAAGAGCCGAATTAGAAGCGCAACCTATCAAGCCTATTCATTACGATAGTATGGTAGGAAACTCGTTTAAAATTGAAATGTATGCCGACTCTTGATAAATCATGCAAATAATTTTGAAAATTATTCCAAGATGACGCCCTTACTGCCACCGATACCGCCTCGATCAAAAAAAGATAAACGTCTTCTAGTGAAAGTCATCAAAGCCCAAGGCTTAGGAGCTGTTAGAGGTGAGAAGCAATTGAAATATTTTTTAATAGTCTCACTTTTTTAAATACACGTAGAGAGAACCTGTAGATGTAATTTGTAATAAATCAGGGTTTTTTAAATGGAAAAAAATATACTTTAAACATTTTTGATGGTGCACAAATAGCCTATATTTTTTAGATCTCTACATAATTTGTCCTATGTTTTGATAAGTATTTATAAATTTTTATTTTATGACTGAATTCTATAAATTTTACACATTTTTAATTTTCATAATTTGTGAATCAGCTTTAGTTAAATGTAATGAAATGTATATTATAATCTCACAATATATTATGTTAAAATTATACAATTCAGGGAAAAACAATTCTATGAAGTTATTATAATGTTTGGATTTTTTTTAATATTATTATAATGATTGGATTTTTTTTTAAATTTTAAAGGCTGTCATGAACCATACTGCATTATCGAAATTGATGAACCAGCCCAGAGACATCAGACTACTTTTATTAAGGACACTAACAGCCCATTCTGGGATGAACACTTTCTTTTGTAAGTAAAATGTTTTTGGAAATATTTTGCTTGTGATTGAGGAGTTTGATCACTTTGTGAAATTATTGATTTGTGGAGACAATATGGCTACTTCAAAGTTTTTGATTTTGGGGAACTTGGGAAATAGAAAAGGCTGAAAAGTTGTTAATTCAGAAAAGAATACTTCAACACAAAGTTATTTTTGCAAAGAGTTCAAAAATATATTTTTTCCTGGTTTTATACCTAGTGCTACTAATTAATAATTGGGAGTTTATGAGTTAAATTTTGCAATGTTATCTCATCTTGTTCCAAACTGTTACAAGCGGTGGGAGGGATGACTAATTTTGGAATGGTCCCACCTCGAGACTTATGAATTTTTAGCTGGTTTTACAATTTGGTAAAATAGGTATTAAACGAATTTATTATTTTCTGTTTTTACATTTTAGTGACCTTAGCTTTTACTCGTCCGAATTACTGTTCGAACTTTATGATAAATCGAAAACCGAGAGAGGTGAGTTCGAGCAGAATGTTCAAATCAAAAACTGTGGATAAGATGTTTTGAATCAGAATAAAATCCGTTTTTCTATTTATTCAGATGCTTTTCTGGGATTGGCAATCATAAGTATTGACGAACTGATGAAAAATCCTAGCCAGCGACAAATTATCCCGTTGCAGTCCCGCCCTTATGAAGAAGACAAAGTTTCTGGCTCGCTTACCGTGGAGGCAAGTGAATAACTAGCAATGTTATCGTGTGGACAGTTGTGTCTGAATCATTCGTTTACTAACTCATTTTGTTTTCTAGTTTCTGTTCATGGACGCTGTGGACATACCAGTTTTATCCGAGTCGTACGGCATCCAATCTCAGCGTTCCCCAGTCCCAAAGGCTCGCACCGAAACCAATCGATTGCTAACTCCGGGTGGAGCAATGGTGACCACGACCACAACAACAATTTCAAAACCCACCGATGGCACAGGTAGGACCCATTTGTTTATTTTTAATGTTTATAGCCTACATTCACATGATTACTTGGTAGTAGTAATTAAAACAGAGATGTACTTGTGGTGCAAATTTTGAATAGCAGATGTTTAGTCGCAATATCACTATGAGTATGTCAATGTTGTAGTTCGTTGGTATTCGGAGGGAATTTTTCCATTAATGTTGAATGCTGGCTGACCAAATTCTATTTGACTTATTTTGCTCGTATATGCAGAATGTTTTTGTTTTTTTACCCTAGCATGAAATGAGTTTTTTTTATTATCTTTTGTGATACGGTATTCCCAAGTCAAATTAATTATTAATTAAATTATGGAAAAAATTAATAGGGTTGACAGTGGGTCGAGCTTCTGTTTTAATAATAATAACAGTTTGGTATGGCATAGTTTTTGCTAATGGATCATGTAAACAAGTGGAAAAGTTAATGTGTTTTCAACTGCAAGTAAGAATATACAAGTTTTAGCTAAACACTGCAGGTTTATATCCTGTTATGCAGCTAAAGTAAATAACTTTTTTTCCCCGTTTTAGAATTGTTTCCATATTGTATTGCTAACCCATTTGATAAATATCCCATCTAAGATGTGGATTTGTGTATCACGATCTATTGACAGCGTTAAGTGAAAGTAACTTGGTCTATATAAGGGAAAATGAACAATACTGGGTACTTTATAAATTATTTAATAAAAACTCAGTTTTTATTGTCTGCATTAAGAAAGAATATAAGTGGGAAATTAATTTAAACTTTGGGAAATCCTCTTTTTGGTGATCTTTGTGACGAAAAACAAAGCTAGGTTTAGTTTTTCTTTTAAATCAAAGTACACTCAGCTACAGACAGTAGGTGCCTATTTCATTTGCCAAAAAAAGTTCCCATTCAATCCATGCAGTTATTTTATAAAATTATAATAATATAATAACAATTATAATATAATAATGCAACAAGGCAAGTTTGAAAAATGTAGATAGATCCAAAACCCAAATTATTGTCAAATATTAAAACTTATTGATTTAAAAGATCAAAAAATCATTGAAAAATGTAAGATTTTTCTGGTGAAAAGAGTACTTCAGATTTACCGATGCAATTTGAGATGATACCATTATGTGTACAATAGTTCAGTTGTTGTGTAATCATTACACTGTAATCGAAGAAGCACATGATATTCAAATGTCCACTATATTTTAACGTGCACCAAGACTTACTGTTTTGCCACATTCATTCTTATTTAATCACGCATTCTGAAATTTTGAATTGTAAAATTTCACGCACGAGGCTTTGCACGGTGATTTTTTGCTAATTTCACGCATAGGTGAAATTCGCACGTACTTTCGTTTTAGGACCTAATTAATTGTTCTTGAACTATCTCTTTTATTTCTCTCCTTTTTTCCTCTTCCGGTATCTGTTTGACGTGTGTTCGTGTATGCTTGTTTGATATGTTGTCTACCATCCCGCATGACCTGCAGAGGTGTTCTGCAGTAAACTTGAAATAGAGAAAGTGGTTGAAAATACACCCGAACCTGTACTCGTATCCGACGAGGAACCAGAAAAAGAAGAAGAAGAACCGAAACCGCAATTGACTGAGAGTGAAAATCAGCCAATCGAACAACAACCGACGACTGATGCTGGTAGGGCATGCATTCGGAATCCTATTCCTATATATTTCTTGAGTTACGTAGACCTAGTTATGTTTGCTACACTGGATGTGATGGACTACTACTTGGATGTTTTTAGAAATAGTTTATTGTACGCTCCAAATTTGCATCCCGAAGAACGTTCAAAGAAAACTAGAAATGCTGACGAAAGTTTTATTCTCTTCACACGGAACTGGATTTTGTTATATACATGTATTCCATTTTCTTTGTTTTTTATCGCTGTATTTTAAGCAATATTTTACGTGCTTCGCACACGTAACAGAGTTACCGCTTTTTTAAAAACACGCTCTACAACTTTGCACGCATTTCTACTTTTCTTCGCAACCTGCATTTTTGCTCTACTTTTGAAGAAGGAACATGATGAAATTTTCCTTGAAATTGAAATGTTTTGTGAATTATTAGCATGTTTTTTGCAGTTTAAATTGCTGGCAAATTATATCAACAGCAATTTTGTTTTTACAGTATTTGCCCGAATATTGTATTGCCCAAATTGAGTAGATTGATTTCTGAAAAAAGTGGTCAAACTCGGTATTATTGATCAGTAGTCAAATATACTGATAAAGTTAAAGTATTATAAAAGATAGAAGGAAATATCTATTACAGATGCTATTTTCATGTCTCGAAGGCTTGCACCAATTCATAGGAAGAACTTTTACTTATTTCTGACATTTTTTGTGAAAAATGTGCCGATTAATTGTATATGCCCCAAGCAAATATAGAAAGGAAGGCAAAAGTTGATAAACAATTTTTGGTTTTAATTTAATATTGCTTAGGCCTATTTAATTTAAATAAATATAAAATGCCCAAGATAGAACATTGAACAGGATGAACTTCACATTTAGCATATAATGAGTTGGGCATTTATTCTCAAGGGGGCTGTCCACACTTTTTAGAGCATGCTTGCTCCTATGGGAATTACCATGTTAAATAAAAATAAAAATTTCTCAATAATGGCTAAACATAAATTGATGGGGTTTGATTTTTATGAAGGACATTTAAATTTACTAAAACGTGATGCATGATTTTTTGT
Source organism: Proteroiulus fuscus (assembly GCA_034700285.1). Taxonomy (NCBI): domain Eukaryota; kingdom Metazoa; phylum Arthropoda; class Diplopoda; order Julida; family Blaniulidae; genus Proteroiulus; species Proteroiulus fuscus. The sequence continues at coordinate 9,845 of JAQIXP010001918.1, read as the reverse complement.
TTATCTGCCCTGTGAGCTGTACAATCCGACAAAATGTGGCAAAAAACTCAACGGTAAACTTTGAAATTCGATAAATAAATATAGAATGCACGTAATAACAAAATCGAACCTATACATTTTGTAGTAAATTAAATAAGCTTTCCAAAAAATCAAACCCTATCGTTATACTTTCAGCCAATATTGAGATCCGCTCAATTTTGGGAAAACTTTCATGTCAATGGAGAAAAAAGCATGGGAAACCGCTACAGTCACCTTTGAAAATCAATAACTACATTCAGAATTCATGTGACGTCATATCCATACATCAAGTTTTACTTAATTTAATAATCTTTAAAAAAATCAAACCCCATCGTTCAACTTTTACCCGTTCTTGAGTTAAAACAGTTTGAAGAAAACGAATTTAACATGGAAATCCCCATAGGCCCATGCTGTTACAAATGTGGACAGCCCTCGTAAATTGTGTTTTGTACCCTTCATATTTTTAATTTTATACTTATCTAACTTGCAGATGTTATTGTTAACGGTGGCGATCCAGTCACAGACACAGCCTTGCGCGAGCTGGAACATAGGCTGTTTGTTCCGACACCTCCAGCTACGACTACAAACAAGAGCACTTTGATAATTCACAGCGTTCAAAGGGTAAGCACCTGCTTAATTCCAATTCTACAAATTAGTTGCTTATTTTGAATATAAAATGCCATCTGGATGATTTTTGAAATTGCAAATACTCATTTATTGTGTACTTGCAAATTTAAATTGTTATGTTGAACACAAGTCCACATGCACGACAAAGCAAAGGTTGTTTTTAATCTCGGCCCCTATGAAAGTAACGGTGTATATTTGCATTTTAAAATCACCATATACATTTGACATTTTTAATTGCTAGTACAAATAACATTTTTTTTATGTAATGTCTACGTTTTATGCTGTGATTGTTGCCTTCACCTGCTTGCTTTTGTTTTCTCTCTTACTGCATGTTGCCATGTGGGGATAATAGGAAGTAGTGCGACCAACAGTTAAGGTAGGTTAACTGTCTTATTGATGTGATTAGACTAGTTGAATTTTGAAAGGATTATCCTCTAGAGTCCCGTAAATGTTATACGTGCACATTTGTACTTGCTTACTTTTAATTAGTTGGTCCAAACTTTGTTAACACAATGTAGCATATAGACTTGAAATGGTTAAATTAGTTGCAAGATAATCATTTCAATTTTCATCCCAAATTAAATGTTGTAAACATTTCACTTTAAGGGGAAAGTCTCATCTTTTTACAAGTTATTTATAAAAAGAAGGAAAATTAAGGGCATAGGAATTGAATTCGTAATTTACCTTATCATCCAACCCATTTCACTATTCCATGGATAAAAGGTGAAGCCATGCATGAACCCTATCAATGGTTTAATTTTCAAAAGTAACTACTAGATGGCACCAGTCCCTTTTTGCAATAATATGGTAAAATGGCTTCATCTATGGGTTTTAGAAAAGTCATGATTTCTGAATTATGGTAAGTCTGCTGAAAATATTGATTTTTTTGCCCTTCTCAGCTGCTATTTGTCTTTATTTTAAAAATATCTTGCACTAAGGTGAGATTCCCTTTAATTGACTATTTGATTCATCGCGTGTTTTTTTATGGTTTGCAAAAAGATATTTTAAAAGTTGGTTCTTCATCTGAGATAACTTGCTCATATAAATTTCACAAACTATTGTTGAAGTAATCATATTTAATGGTAATAATCATAATCCTTTTAGAAGCAATTTCAAATAGTCAATTTTATTTTTAATTCCAATTCAAATTGCTAATTTAGTTTCAGATCAGTTTTTTTTTTTTAACTCTTAAAACTGTACTAAAACACAAGGAATACAAAATGAAATCAAAATAGGCATTCACCTAATTTACATGGACAGTATATCCAGTCTGAGATTAGATTAATTCGATTGGCCATGCAAATTAGGCGATCTGCATGCCATGAAATGATATTTCCAAAACCTAACTAGTTTGTGATACTATGTTGATGATGCAGGTAGAGAAGACTAAAAACGGGAAATTTCATGAAGTAATGCAGGTAATTAAGCAATTTATCCAAAATGCATCTTAATTTTAACATTTATAGGGCCATTTGCTGCTGCTTTCTTCTAATATTTTCCTATTCTACACTTTTTTTTTTCAAATGTGGTAGCTGAATATTTATTCTTTATATATATAACTCAAATTTTCTCATGTCTGTGAATTGATTCTTCAGCTCAGTGCAACTACATTTGAAATAAAAGGAAAACCACTGGAAGTAATAATAGTTTTAACCTGGATGTAATAATAGTTTTAACTTCATACAAGCTTGTTATTCTCATCCTGCAATGCATGCTAATGAACTAATAATAACTTGATACTTTTTGAATTGTATCTAATATGGGCTGCTACCTACACTGCCTTTAAACCTTTCTTGATAGTATTATGTCGAAAACGATGTGACTAATTAACAGGGACGATCACCATAAAAGGACGTTTCTACTAATGGACAATGTAGTGAAGAAAAAAAGAACATTTTTCAATTTTTCACAACCATGTTTTGTCTAGTCATTTACTTAATCATCAGTAAAAAAAAATAAAGACATCTAGCAGCACTTGCCCATCGGCAATTACTGCCTCATGACGTCGTTTACAGTTTCACAAAACTCCATTTTGTGCATTTGCTTTTTTATTTTATTTTAATTATTTTCAATTACTAGACAGAACTTGCTTGTGAAATGTAGGGTAATCATTTTTCTTACGGTATTGTCCTTTGGTAAAAAGTTTTAAAAAGGTTTTCTCGTTTAATGCAAATAATTTCTTGTTGGAAGTACACTCGTAAAATAAAGCCCATATTTATAACACAAAGAAGTGTTAATCAAACAAACCACATCACATCATTTTCTCATTAAAGATTGTTTTACTTTTCTAATTTACTTTTCCTGGGTAGTGTACTCAAGGGCCAGATTTACCCAAGTCTTTTTCTTGTCGCTCTTAGGGGCCATCCATTAATCTCTCAATTGGGAAGTTCAAAAATTACAGTTGATGATGGGTACGGGTGAAAGGGTTGAATTTAAAGGAGTGATGGGCGAACTATGCATCTGAATTTGTTGACGCCTTTAATGAATGGCCCCATAGCTGGACGTGTTAAAATTCTTTAATTGTTTCTGCTATAAATGTAAGCTTTTGTAGCAAATGTTTGTGAGTGGATTCGCATTGACATTGTGCTGTGTTTTGGCTCATCCTTCGCTCATTGTTGATTTTATGGAAAGCAGTCAATGTTTAAAGGGAAACTGTACAACAAAACCTTATTTATTCCAATGAATAGACTTTGACCTGAAAATGAGTGGATATAATTATTTCAGAAAGCAAAAGAATAAAAGTATTTGCGGAGTCTTTTAAACCCTCAAGTAGCAAACCCGTTTCATACTGTTTCATTGACTTAACTAGTTACATAATCTTATTTTGTGTAGCCTAAATAAATGTGACTTCCTGCATGAAAATGGTGCACTGTTTGATGAGGTGTTGAAGCCAAAGTAACTACTTCGGTTTTTCTTTCGCTTAGTAAAAACGTTAATTAAAAATTGATTTCAATCCATTCAGTTTCTCTTTAATTGTGGAACGTTGGAGCATAAACTTTTGCCAACCTTTCTTCTGCTCCAAATTGTTTTAAGTGGTGATCACAAAATTAAAACAAACATATAGCATCAATGTCTGACTGCCAGCATATACATTTTACATTTTATTTTATTACATTTTCTGACAATACCATTAAGCGTTTTAATTTCTGAATTGCATTTTCTGCATGCTTAATGGTCAATTCGTAGTGCTTTATAGTTATTTGAATTATTTATAAAAATTCAAAAATTGATGCGATTGCCTTTATAGATGTTTTTCGGTTTTGAATTTAGCCTCCGGAAGTTGTAGTTGTTGATGGAGAAAAACTGCTTATGGAGAACTATCAGAATGCTAATAGACAAGGGACAACTGACAGTATTTCATCATCTGTTAGCTCCAAGGAGCCCACAGGTATTTTTTTAGTAATTTCTTAGAGTTTGTGTAATGTTAGCTCATTTTGTCAGAAGGCTTATTAAGTGGAAAATGAAATGTTTTTTAGGTCGCTCTAGGACTAAAGATCGGCGATCATTTATGAACACTTTACGAAAACGCTTCAGTTTTCGTAACAAGCGATCTAAGAGCATGGAACAGCGTGGTGAACACGATGGCAACGTCAGTGGTGATGATAGCATGTCTCGTAGCGCATCAGCAGATCGAGCTCGTGGGCCAGGTAGGAATTTTTTTTTCTTTATAAATTTTGCATATTTTCAAAATTAATTTTGAATGTCGGTGTGTTTGTGTGGGCTTTCCCCAACTCTTTTAACCGATTATTGTTTGAAGATACTTAATTTGGCATTATTTGATATTTATTACTATAACATGTTAAGTCATTACTGTTGTAAAGTAAAGGGTTTTCTTTGGCACTTATTTGAATAAGATTTAACTCTTTGCATTTAATTATAAATTTCCCAAAAATTTTAATTTTTATTTTGGCTGCTTGACTTATGCCTATTTAAGGGCATGTGCCAGTGCTGATCAATTGATTATTTTATTGATGTATTTATTATATTTTTTTTGCTAATGCATTGCATGGATTTTGTGTTTTTTATCTGTTGTGATATCTTCAAATGATTTCTGGAGAGCACATGTCGTGTTGAGGTAAGTCAATGCTGTTTGAATATTATTTATAGGTAATTAATTAACTTTTTCAATTGTGCACTTTGTTGATTTTTATAATCTGTTTCACTCCTTTTTTGACCTTGGTATTGTTATTTGACAACATTGCTATAGCAGTTGTGGGTTGCCAGATAACTGGTCGAAGTCGAAAAATGGTTGAAACGGACTATAAAACTATTTAACACAATTTTGCTGAACTGAAGTTTAATATTTTATAATTTATTTATTTTTAATGGCATTTTTCATATGCATTCTCAAAATTTAAAAAGTTTTTGCTTTTTTTTAAATTTAATATTGAAATGTCAATGAATGTTTTAATACTTCTTATTTTTTCTGAAATTAAAAACTAATCATTTGCTCTTATTTTACATTAATATTAAAATAAGTTGAACACAATTTTTATTATAAATTCTATAATCTTTAGTATGTCATAACTTATTCTCCTATTAATTTTCAGGTGGTAATCATTTGGGCATTCCAGGTAATTGCAGTTTTAAATTTTATTATTTGTAGAATATTGTCTCTTAATTTGTGTGTAGAATATTAACATTCCATATAAAGTGTGTGTTCAAAAGTAACCGAATGTATAGAAATGTTTGTTTCAATGGGATTTGGGGGAACAAATATGGCTAACCCTATGAAATCCTGTTAACTAGGTGGTCCACAACACGAGGTTGGAAGTGTCCGTAGCAGTTTAAGCGAGCATTCTGCTGTTAGTGAAAGTTCAACACAAACATATTTGAGCGAAATGTCTACCCTCGTTATCGAAACCATAGAAAATGGTGTCATGAAGTATGAATCGATACATGTTTTGAGCAGCATTTATTTACAAAGCTTACAAAATCAAAATATTTATTCCATGTTTTCCAGGCACTATTTACTTCCTGCTTCCATGGCTAACAAAAGCAAATGGCGGAAGCGAGGCACGAAATTGCACATTTTTAACGATCACATATTTATTGCAAGACATTTTCCAGGGTAAATCACTTATTTTTATTTGAAGGATTTTCTGGAATTCTTTTGTAGTTTTTTTCCTCTTTTTTCAATGAGTTTGTCATGTGACTTAGATATGTCTGTCTCTACCTACAGATCTACACCTTGCCAAGTTTGTTCCAAGCATATGCCCAGAAGGATAGGTAAACAAGGCTATGAATGTCGAGGTGCGTGTATTTCACAGTTTTTGTAGTGACTTTTTAACTGGTTACATATTTGGCTGAAAACAAATTTTAAAATGTTTTTTTTTAATCGTTATTTGCCAGATTGCCACTTACGCTGTCATAAAATGTGTCACGTTAAAACTGATACACTTTGTCCAAACAGCACGGTGAATATGCTGGAACTGTGAGTAAATCTTTATCATTTTTAATTTATCTGCATGGTTAGGCTCATTACATCCACCAATTAAGTATATACACATTTATTAAATTCAGTAGAGGGTGCTAATTGTTCTAATACAGTGGAATGAAACTTAAACATTTTGCCAGATGAGGTATGGCATTTGAATAAACATTTTCCTATTGGAATTTTCAAATTAAATAATATATACTATGGTATCGTCTGGCAAAGGTTTGTATCAGGGCTTTATTTCACTTAATATGAAAGTGTAATATGCATTTATTTTTTATTTTGTGATTTAATGTTTTGGTTAAAGTCTACAAGAACAATTGGTGCCTCGTCAGTAAAAAAAAACCCCAAGATTCATTTCTCTGTTTATTTTTAAACATTATACTGCATGCTTTTAATATTTGCCATTACACGAATAACTGCCACAAGTTCATGCTACCTGCTTTATTGGAAAACATGCTGTCTAAACTAGCTATTTAAATTTTCACTCATTTTATTTGTGTATGCTTTATTAATGATCGTCATTTTTTTTTATTCTAATGCTCATGTCTGTCACATTTATGTTTTATTTTCTCTGCAGCTCATTATTAGTTGTTTTATTGCATTCTTTTTTTATTTGTTTTTCATCAGTGCTTATTTTTTAAAGCATTTTTCATGAATTTTAAATCTGATCATGTCACAATCATGTTGAAAAACATTTGAGCAACAGGGTTATTTAGCCCTTTTATTTGAGAAATATTTCCTATGATCAGTCCAATCGATCTGGTCAGTGGACCGCACTGTAAACCCATTGTTAGGTCCATGCCATTTTGTATGATTTTTGACTACTTAAATTTTGTACTGCAATGGAAGAAATCCTTCAGACATTGTAGTCTACAATCTCCCTGGACACGTTCAAGAACCCAAGCGTTATAATAGGTATGTTGGTCAGTTTGTTTTTTGTTATTTGTAGCGTGGTGTAGATAGTGTAGCTGATGTAGGGTCTTGAATCAGTGTAGTTTCAGATATCCCATTTTTACTAAAAATATTTTTATTATTAATATTTTACGCATGCCATTTTACTTTTTTAATCATTTTAACCCAATTATTTTATTAATGGAATTCATTACTAAATTAATTACTAATATTTTTGTTTTGTGCCCAAATCTTTTGCTTTCATTTGCATTTTGTTCAATGATCTTTTAATATTAACCTCTAACATTAATGCACCTAACAAATTTGATATAGTATGTTTGGTTTTATTATTTTTATTATGTTCGTTTACTTCGACACCAATTCAACTGATGTGCTCCCCTAATAAATTCATAATTTTATGTGGAATTAATGCACCAGTGCTAAAATGATCTAGAATAGTGTACCTCCCAGGAATACCCTCCTTTTTCCCTTCTTCGGGAATACAATTTTACAGTTTAGTCCTCCTGAAATTGCCGTGGTGAACTCCCATAGACCAAAAATCTGTCCCGCGAATGAAAATCTATTTTTGACTAAGTACAGTAATAAAAGAGTGAGGCTTATTAAATGGTAAACAAATTTATTATTTTTTAAATCTTATATTGATCTGATAATATCAATGGCTTAATTTGCTACAAATAATCGCAACTGAACTTAAGAATTATCTAACCTTAAAATCCACATACTTTCAAACGCACATGGAGTTTCGATCACTTCCTTGGTTTTGCCGTAATTCGCTTATTATGAGTCTGTAGTCTTAATTGACAAGACATTTTTGAAAGGGCATATGTACAGTTGAGATTTATCACGGTTAGGGTTTTAGTAAGTTTAAGAGTTCAGCTACAGTATAACTATTAAAGATCTGTGACATACTATTTTTAAATATTAAACTAGAATTATTTTCTGTATTTTATTTGCCAGTCATTTAGACTTTTTTGTAAAGGCATGTTCAATTGCATTTCTCTAGGGATAGTGTGATGAGTTCTTGGATCGGAATCTCTTTTTATGCACATTGATTTTGGTTTCAGACCTTTACGTGCTTTGGTTTGGTGCACCCTTGTAATTGTCTTGCAATGTCTATTTGAATGGCAACTGGTATGGATTATTGTTGATATAGTGCCAACTCATGGGCAAAAAGTACATTTATGCAGAAATCTTCTAGAAATCAAAACATAAAATAATCTAACTTACAAGGGAATTTTCCTCAAATTTACAACAAAGCTACAGTTTAAGCCCAAATCACCTTATAAATTTCAAATATTAAAATTGCATTTATTGTGAGTTTATTAAATCAAGTTGCCATTCAACTTGATTGCACGTTCTTTAACAACGAATGTGGTCAGAAGTCAATTGGTGACCGCTGCATATGTTTGGAGGTGTTGTTTTTTTAACTGACATTTTTAGGATAGATAAGCTGCATTTTATAATGTGCGTTTTCATTTATTATAGATCTTACGAAGCTTATTATGCAGCTAACAGACTCCACGGCAATAATGCTTTGCCCGTTGCAAATGGGCACAACGGCAACCCGAATTCTGTCCTTCATCGCCGACCTCTCAGTGTCGTGTCTGAAGAATGATTTTGCACACTTGTCTACAAATTAAGCTTTGAGGGCCTTTTTTCCTAATTTGTCGTGACATGTCATTTTAATCCGAGTGTACTTTTAATATTTTTTAACATTTTAATATGACATGGCCAGACACTAAGCACTACCCATTATGCACATTTGACTGTCACGTGTAAACTGGCTAGTGTTAAGCACAAATTCAAGTTTTATTTTTTTTTTCATTGTATTGGAGCGAGCTATTTTTAAACTTTAGTGGATTTTAATGCTAGAATGCATGTATAGGTTTCACAGGGTAATAATGTGCAATTTTTGAAATCTCGGCTGTTAGAAATTTACCATTCCAATGAATTACTTATTTTTATTTTCTTGACATGGCTTTAATTAATTTTATATTGAAGTCCAAATTGGTTTTCTTTTAATTTTGGAAAAAAAAAGCTTTTTGAAACTTGCATGTGATTTTTTGACTGCTTTAAAACTTTGCACCTGTACTTAACTAACAGTGGAGCAACTTCTCGTCATGATCTTTTTTTATTTTAAGAAATAGAAATTAAATTATTTACCTCATTTAATATCGGGGAATCTTTATGGATGAGTTTTTGACATTTGTTAACCTTTATTAATAAAAGTAATATATTTTACCTAAAAGTACTAAACATTGACTGCATACAGTCTTTGAAAGTTTTTAGTTTTTCAAAAATTGTATTTTTTTTTAATTTCATTTTATCAAGCTTTCATTTACAAAAATCACTTTTTGTTTTTGATTGGACAAATTACAAATATATTTTTAACTCAGGCTTCACGCTTTTTACTACAAAAAGCACAACAAAATAATATATTTTTTAGTTTTGATAAAATAGTGAATTTGTATATCTACATTGAGATACAATTGGGAAATATGGTTCATATATTTACATTATTTTAATATGTCTGGATGAAAGGAAGGAATTTAGGTTCACTATATTCATAAACCTTCATATTAAACTACAGAATTTTATTTTATTTTTAAAAAATTTATTTAATGCAATAATTTTTAAGCAAACCCAATATAAACAATTGTTTATTATTATTGGCAAAGGTGCAAACGCTTTTTATAGTTAACAAATTAAGTTTTAAGCGAATATATCGGATGAGTAACAAGTCTGCTGCGTTTTCAAATATCTGAAAACGGTTCTTAAGGGGGCTGTCCACACTTTTAAAAAATGCATGCTCCTATGGGAATCTCCATGTTAACTAACGGTACATATT
>JAQIXP010001917.1:0-16633 GCA_034700285.1 Proteroiulus fuscus | reverse complement strand
AAAAATTACGGAATAATAAATTACGGAAACGTTACGGAAAAGGCCAGTTTATTTTGCTGCCAGCACTTTTCCGTAAAATTTTACGGAAATTTTTTAACAGTGTAGTCGACGGCTATAATATACTGGTTATGAGTCTTTATGGGAAAATTACTTTTGAATTAATTAACGTCAAAAGTTCACATAAGTTGTCATGGATTAAATTTAAAATTCTTGAATAAATCATATACAATGTATACAGTTTAACAGAATTCATTTGTTTGATATTGCATTTGCAATACAAGGTTTTGCATGTATACCTTGTATAAAAACTTGCTTGTAAAATAGTTGTCAAATTGTCATATTTTTAAAAAATGTTAAAATTTTATTTTACATAATTTATAGTTTAGTGTTAGGTTCCTGGACCATTACTGATTTGAAAACATTCTTGCCTATATATATAATAATATTCGCTTTTAGAATTCATATTAATAAAAAGCTGTTATTTTTTTAAATGCACAAATTTAATAAACAATAACAATAAACTATAATATACTCACATTAAAATGAAAAATGTTAAGCTGTTTCAAAATTACTGAAAAATAGTTATATTTTGCACGAATAAATTTATCAAGTGCTTTTTTACTGTTAAATTATCATTATTCCCATTTTTATATTGTTAGTCTGTATAGTTTATTTTAGCGAAATGTCTCGAAGTACGATTTCGTAAATGAAAATTTCTAACCTTAAATAAGATAATGTTTTTCTTATTCAGTTATTTCCAAATGCAGTAAAATGGTCATTAATAATAAAATTGCTTCTGTTGAATGAATTAGGTTGGTCAACAATGCATGCATTACTTATATATAAATTGCTTTATGTTTAATACGCACCACTACTTTGGCAGTAATACATTTTCTTATGTTATTTTCTTTTACTTTTTTTTTTAGTAAATTGAGTTTTTAGCAAATATATATAGTTGTGCAAGTTTTTCGCAATTTTCTCAAACATTATATTATATTATTATATAGTCTTTGTGACCCGTATACGAAAATTAGCATTTGATGTTAAATCCATGTCAGGTGTCCTTCGTGATATGTTAGTTTTTAGACACAATTTTATGAAAAATATTGACAATTGATAATATCTTCAAAATAAATTTGTGCTAATGGAAAAACTAGAGAAACAATTTTTTTGCAGGTCAGCAAATTAGTTATGTCATGTGAAATACTAGCAAAATGAAGCAATACATGTTAACACATCTCGCTTTTAACCCAGAGATTTTGAACAGGTTGTATAGTGAAAGGTTTTATTTATTTAAAAAGCGTAAGATTTATGGAAATTTTTTTAAATATTTTTCTTTTTTGTTTGCAAGACATTTAGTAATAATGGGCATTAATTGTCAAAAGAAACAAAACAAGAATTAAAAAATGTTGGTGTTATTTATATTTATTGAGCTGATAATGAAATAAATTTGTTAATTAATGTAATCATGATATAAAACAACTTTTGTAATTTATTTGACAACGACATTAATTAAATATTATGAAGTTATTGATAACAAACTGAGTTATATTTAAAGAATAGGGATAATTCATTGAAACGATTTCCTGCATGTGTGTGCCTTTTGATTTCATGAAAATGACCATATATACAAATATGCATCGATTTCAATAATCAAACAAGCTCTCGAGTAAAAAATGATCGTTTTACTAAAATCAGCTATAGCTTTTGAGTATAATGTGCATTATAAATTTATGGGATATCTTAATCATGACCCTTGCATTTCCCTAAACTTTGAAATTAATTGCTTTAAGCCTGGTCAGCAGTTCACCATAATTAATGATTACTTCCAATACATTTACCTTCACCTGAAATTCAAATTTCTCAGCAATCAATAAATATGTCGTTGTTAAATTCTGATAATACAATGAATATCTTCCATCTTGATCCACATTGTGTTGATCCCACGTATATATGTATTTCTTGCACTATAGTATACAACATGCAGAGTATACCTAATATACATGCGTGTATAGCTGAGATTAACTACTTTTTATTTCGTTTTATTATACTTATACCTGTCCTTATTCATGTGAAATCCAGAAAGGTTGGTTTCCCACTCAGATAGAACAACAACACCACCACTATGCATCATTTGGAGTAGACTAGTCTGAAACCATTTTTATATTTTCGAGACAAGCTTATATATACATCCAACACGTTCATTTATTTAGGAATGAAACAATAAAGAAAAAAAATGCATAAAACTATACGTGTTTAATTAAAATTAAGCTGACAAAACGCAATATAGAAATGATATCATAATATGTGAGAAACGTTAATTTTCTGAATCATTAATAAGTCATATTACGTTTATTGAACTCGTTACCCGTGAAAACTTCTTCGCCATTTTTTATTGGATCAATTAAGCCTTCCATTTATTAAGTTCTGCTTTAATGACCTTTTTACTATGTAGCATTAATCTTTTTTTTTTCATAAATAGCATTGCTATAGTTAATTGAAAGAGAAAGGAATTAAACCAGAAAAATTGCTTGTTAAAATGATGCCTTACTCATGACAATTAATTAAAGAACCATGAACGTGTATACATTGAGTGGGAATAACTGATGATAACTTATCGAATGCATGAGAAAATTAACACATGGAAAAGTCAATAAATTTGTACTTCAATGTCTAAGCCTAACGTGGAATATATAGCTAGCAAACATTTCACGATAAAAAATACATCCAGGTAAGGTCTCTTGTGCAGTTTTTTATGGTAATTTAATACATAATTAATTACTAGTTTCAAGGTCTCTTAACACGCAACTCTTTCTCTCCAAATTTGCATTCAAAAATGCAAATTATTAGAAACTGCTGCATCACGAAATAGACTATATCCCAATTATTTTTAGCCTGATAATTATTGTCCCTGCATGTATGCAGGCTGGGTGGCACTCGCCCACTCACATTGTAGTCAGTTGATATAGTGCAACATCACACATACTTACTGTGAACACCGCACATGCAATATTATAACTATACACGTATATATATCGGGTATATTGTTTATAAATTACTGTGGTCAGCAATGGATATGTATTAAAAAGTTTTGACATATGCAAATGCATAAGAATTATGAACTAGTTGGCAGCTTATAATATACTGACATTGAACTCATGAAAATACTGAATTTTGAAAAATCATGTGAAAAACGATACCAAACGTGAGTTATAGATCAATTCAGCATTTCAGCTCATGTGTGGCTGGACAGATCACTATAGTATGCAAAACCTGGCTTGGTCGATCCAGTTAACTTTACCCTGAGTATATCCTGGTTTGATTTCTGGGCTGGTCCAGTTAACTTTACCTTGAGTATATCCTGGATTAATTTTTCTAAAAATAAAAAGCATATAGACTGACTAACTGTCAAATGAATCCCTGGATCGAGCCGCCCATGGCCATCAGGAATATAATACACCATTACAAATTCTGTTAAAATTCCTGAGATTGCATTTGTGTCACTGGATGCCGCCACTGCAGAATACAGCAGATTCAATGGATGACCTCCATTGTAATAGTGACAAAATTTGTCACTATTGCAAAAAATCTCAGGAATTTGAAAGGAATTTGTAATGGTGTATAGTTGTCATGATTATTTCTGGCAATGTAATTATTAAAATTAATAATATTCGTGAGCTTATTCAGGGGGTGCAGCGAGGATTTACAAATGGGGAGATTTGAGAGGCAGAAGCCCCCTCCTTTTTCGCTGTGCCCCTGATTGCAAAGTCTCGTATTTTCACATTTAATTTTGTAATCTGGGGATTTCTATATACAATACATGTATTTTCACATTTATAGCGCCATCTACTGTCGATTTCAATGTTAAAAACTCAACTGAGATTTTCATTATGTAATTCCGTTGCGTAAGAGCACATTGAGTATGGCGTGGGAAAAGTTTGGCCAAGACTAATCGGTAATCAAGGAACAGTGATATAACAACACCTGTTATGCTAATCTTGAATTTATGCAAAACCACAAAGAAAATAAAAAAAAACTCTTGCAATTATATATGCAAGCAAATCATTTCCCGTACAGTTCCGCTTGATGACGTTCGTCCTTCCCAGTTTGCAATTCTTCCCTCGGATTTTCTTTTCTATTCTGAAAATGTAAATGTGTAAAATTAGTGCGGGTTTAATGTGAGTTATTATTATGGATGCGAGGCAATTAAGGAATGTTGAAAACTGTTAGGCCTTGACATGAGGGATTTACCAGGCGAGGCTTAATTTTCTTAGCATTTTCATGTTAACTTTGCCTACAATAATAATGCCAGTCAATTTTGTCTGTGATACTTTTTTCATGACAAGAAATTTTAAAGCAACTTTGTTAACTAAAATAGTTGTGTCACTTTTAATTAATTCACATCACCGGAATAGTTTTATTATTGCAAACGTAACAGTAGGTTCATTTCCCCATGGAGAGAGTCTGCTTAACAATAATTCAAATGAGTATATATGCATATTATGTGCTACAAGGCAAGATGAATTTTACTTTATAGATATATGAGCAAGGTTTAAATTAGCTTTTTTTTTAAACAATTTTAAAAGCTAAATAAGTATTTTTATTTTGTCAACCACTGAAGTAAAAGATGCGGGTTAAATTGCATCTGTGAAATAAGTGCTATATGCATTAAAGGTCACAAAATATAAATCAATGTTCCCCATATACAGTGTGGTATTTGCTCTGAACTCACAAATACCACCCTGCCCATGCATATATAGGATGACGGCATAAAATTAACTATTTTGATCTAAATGAAAGATGAGAAACTACATGTAGTTTCGAGTAGATAGAATTGTGTATAAATGGATGTTGTGATTATTGTAAAGAGAATTAAGGAATCAAATTTTTATGGATATTTACCAAGTCATATTAAGCATTGGTGTGTTGCATTCCATTGTAATACAAGCAATCCATGGCAGCACCATTGCATCAGCTTATTGCTGGGCTTATTTTTCAATAGACAAATGTACAATATTCAATTTGCAATAACATGATAAATATATAGCCATGTTTGCATGCTTCGTAATGTTCATAACATCCAGCTATATCCCCACAGATCATTAATAGAAAATACGGGCATTTTTTATTAAGGCCAGAAATGCTTCCATATTGCATTGGTATGATGTACTAGAAGAGATAACCAAGTTTGTACTGGTCTCAAAACAACATACCATTTGGCTTTAAGCACGGGAAAGAAAACGGGGGTTATAAACCTAATCCAATTTTTTTAGTGTTCAACCCTAGGTCCCTGCAGTCATTTTGACACCAAGATTTTCATCGTGGGACTTGTAGTTACGGAGGAGTAGAATAACATAGTTACAAACAAATGTTAAAGAGCAGTATTATAGTTACGCGTTTACGTTACTTTGACAAGTTGACGTCAACAAATGACTTCATGAATAATGTTTTGGTATTCCTTTTTGTGTAAAGTTTCACATTATACCACGCTGGCCTATCCCTGTTGTTGTTTACTTTCAAGCAACAGCTGCTGCTTAAAGGAATTTACTCCGCATATAATATGCAAAATAGTACATGTCATTGGCGCCATTTAATTACTTTACAGTGCCAAACCACAATTAAAGAATTTTATTAAATTATTTAATTTGATCAAAAAAATGATTATGTGCCAGTTCATTGGTCATGACGCGTTTGCATTTAAATCAATTTCATAAAGTTAAAACTACAATCATGCAAAATGCATCCAACAGTAGCCTATATAAATCTATAACCCATACCTTTTTTAGTTGCTAAATATAGTTATATTATTTATTGGTGATGGGTGCGATGAGGGTAAAATTGTGTTTACATGCATTATCTTTTTTTTGACAACAATCGTCCATCACCATCACGCCAAAATGACAACAGCTAGAAAAGAATAATTGTGCGGGAACGCAAATTATCCTAACCAATATACAATAACTCTGTGCCAAGAATGAATTCCATCTACTTTCAAGGAATGTTAAAGGAAAATCCCAAAAGATAAAGGTTTCCGATGCCAATACGCATGTCTTTCACTATATACACATGCGCAGATCCAACAATAATCAACTATTGGCTACAATTATCTGTAAATTAATCGAAAAAAGTCATTTGGAAAATGGACAAGTTAATGAAATTTGGGATAACCGAGAATGTGAAAAATGTGTCTCAGTGGACGTTACATTCGATGCACACGTCCACACATGAGTTGGACAGAAAAAGAAATTCATCTTATTTCCAGTGAAGAGAGTGTTGACAAAGTATCAGTCAGCACTGTTCATCATCTTGGTGACAAATTGGGTCCAGTGGGATGCAAATGTCATTCTCATCACGCAAACATATTTTTAAAGGCTGAACTAAAAAAATGAAATAATTATACAAATGATTTTCACATAATGAGATTTCAAATTTTTTTTATTTTCTTATGCTTTCAATATTTAAGTAAGTTTACAATTAAATTAATGACAAATACAGGATTCGACCCTTTGCTAAGGGGAGGCACCATAACTTATTTGATTCCCAATAATAGTGCCAAATTATGCTGTTGGTGGCGCAGTTTCTATTGAAATAATATTCCAAAATCGACATTTCATTTGAAGGCAGCTCACCAAGAGGCCAAAACGAACATAATATATGGGAAAATTCTATCATCAGATGCCAGCACTTGTTACATTTATTGTTGATCTTTTCTCAAGGTCAATGTCATCTTTTGAACACCTTCCTTCATTCCAGTATCGGATACACGGGGGAGGCATGGGGGCCATGGCACTCCCAAAGGGTTAGAAAAGGCCCCCCTTCCCTCATAGGGACAAAATTGACGCCCATCAACCGTCGACCATTTAGCATGCAGCTCCCCTCTATCCGAAACTATTTTCAGAGTCATTAATGGACGACCCCATGAATGCTTGGGTAAACAAATATTGGATATGCCTGTAATTATTTGCAGTTTTCTTAGACATGTATACATGTCTACAAAAACTATATATCTAGAGCTTTATCGAGATCTGGGCCATTTGTAGACAATATAACATTTTAATTATAGGCCTATCTTATGGTTTGCACTTGTTTTTATTTTTGTTAACTAATTTGGATTAATTACAAGAATATTCACTTTTAGAAAAGTGAATCAGGACTGTGAATAAATCAACGCCATCTGCAGCTATAGACTTATAATATGCCATGATTATATCATTAAAGGCTTGAATATATACAAGTATTATACAGTAGCTTAAAATTGTCTGTTGCAAATTTAATTTGGCCAATTTCCAAGGCTCAAAGGTGAACAGGCCCCCAACACAAATTCCACCAAAACTTGTTTACATGCACTTTACTTTCCTGCCTTCTAGCAAACCCAGTCAAAAATTACTTCAGTATTCATGTCATACGATGTGACGTCACAACTAGCCCATCAAGAGGCATGCTCATAAAGGACGAATGTTTTGCTCACGTGTCAGTTCACCTTTAAAAACAAAATAGTGATATTTAAGCGATATTCAACCAATTAAAAGGCGTGAAACTTGTGTATCTTAATGGGAATGGTTATGCTAATTAGGACCAAAGGTTGACTACATCAGTCTGCATGAGTAATCCCTATCTACTCTTATTTTGTCGTGTGTTTGTTCTCAGCCAGGATGGGTCAGTTAAAAATTGTCAGTGAATTTGAATTTGATATAGGAGAGTATAATATAAATTAGTTTAAAATGGAATGCCAGGATTCAGCCGATCGACCTGTAATTGGTGATAGCGGGTGCATTTCTGCAGAAATTTAGCAAAATAATCCACGGATTAATAACAAAGGCAGGTAATGTTCGCAATTTTTATAAAAATTTTACAGTGTATATTCATAACCTTTAATACACTTTTGGTTCAAGAACTCTTCAATATGAGCTAGGAGCGCTATCCAACATACCATCCCCCACGGAACGATTGACTACAACATTACGGTGGCCCCCATGTTTTTGGGGAAAAGAGACACATCGTTGGTTCGAAGCGCACAGCGCTTCACTTGCCCGGTCGCCAAAGGCGATCGTGCGTATAGGGCCACCGTAGTTCCGTGGGGATGTTATGTTGGATAGTACCGAGCTAGGCGCGATGAGTTGATCGTCTTATAAATAAGTTGTTTTATTTCATAAGAATTCAGCAAAATTGAATTATAATAAAAAATATAGACTTGATGATTTTTTAACAAATATATAGATCATATATTTTGGATTGAACTCTGAATCGTCAATTGGTTAAGCCACTTCATGTATATCTCAATCAAATCCTCATGCAACGTGTTGCCCAAACATTTATGAAATCAAAACCCTCAAATTCAAGAATTCTCAGCTCCTCATAAACCTATTCTGCAAGATAAAAAATGTTACTATCGTATGTTAATTTGTTAATTTGCATCATACCACTAGCTCATAGTGCAAAGTCTTATGTTGAGCCAAAATCGCTTAGGATTGGAGGGGAGGGGGAGCAAAAGTGACCCTTAATGATCCCAATGATGTGCAAGCGCCTATGGGGGCATCATCGCCTCCTTCTCCCTCAGAGGATGCAGCCAGGGGTGGATACAGGATTTTGCTAAGGGGGGAGGGCAATCGCATATTACAGCATCTGAAGAAGAGAGCAATTTTTTCTGGATAATGTGCAGTAATTTTGGCTGGCTTTAGGGGGCGGGAGGCAATTGCTCCCATTAGCCCCCCCCCCCCCCTGTATCCACCCTTGGATGCAGCCCAGTCTGGAATCTATCACGCTTGTGATATTGATTTTGATAACAAATTTAGAGTGAGTCTGCCTACTAATCTTAAAATAAAATGGCATAGCAAGTTTTCTTGCCAGGCTTATTTCAAGCCTGTTCTTATAATGGTTATTATGGGCATATGCTATGGTCATGGTGTTTAAAAAACAATGTAGCAAGAATGAATTATAATTTAGGTTTTCGTTGAGCTAAGGTTCATCGCTTGGGGCTAACACCTGACCACAGCATTGCATTAGTGGGAATATTTTATAAAAGCATCCATTGAAGGAATGTTGACATTTAGTAATTATTCTTCGATATGCTAAGAAGGGTCCGAGCTAATATTTCGATGCCTAAAATTAATAATGCAAGTTAAAAAAATAATGACGAAATTCCTCAACTCTGTTGATTTTTGCCAGAGCAGTTTTTAATTTTTACCTGCAGGATCATTTATCTTTTGGAATTCATCTTTTAAAGTCCTTCTCTAAATTCTGATAATGATCAGTGCTCCTTCAGTAGGCTAGCTGATTATTATTCTGATGATCTTGTTCTAGTTCCAAACAAAAAACAAGATTTGCCTGGGGTACATTCGCTACAACAACAAAAAATGAGGATTTTTTTTATGGTTAGCTACTCCAATTCCTGAACTTGAAAACTGCATTTTAATGACCAGCAGACCTTTAATTTTGAAAACGGGTCTATTTTTGCTGGGCGAATACGAGGGGGTGGGACCCGAAGGGAAAGGTAGCAACATTGAATCAAACCATAGCTATGTTATCTTTAAACATGCTCCAGTGGACGTACGCACTGCAGCATGTTATACCAAATAAATCGCTTAATAAATCAACGGAATTCGTTGGCTCCGAGGATTATAGGTGAAAAAAAAAAAGTGAAAGTTATGTGGAAAGGCAAAGGGTGCGACGTTGGGGGGGATATAGGATAGAATTCGACAGGAATGCCAGTTTTTTTAAGGTCAGATCAGGTGCCATTGACATCAGGGAGTCAGACTTGAGGCACGTGCTGACCCCTTCTGAGCACGTGAGTTTGCATAATTAACATAGCTAATTATGCCAACGGGCACCCCTGACGAGGCATGTGTACAGGTGAACATTTTGTTATTTGTAACCTTTACATTTAGGGGTAGGATGATTTGGTTTTTTTGCTCTGCAGGAATGTTACAGAAATGACATTTTATGTATTATGTCAAATAAAGGAGTCAGAAACGAAACTTGTGCAAAATCGAGCGCACTTGCTTGTGGTAGTCGCTTGGAGATTTTTATTGGCTGGTTTTGTTTTATTAACCCTAAGCAGGTAATCAGTACGTTGACATAGTTGGTCAAAGACGGAGTCTGCACACAGCACGGGGTATATAGTATAAGAGTTAAAAGATAAAGTGGGATCGATTTTGGGAGGAATTTGTCCCATCCGCCTGGCACTGATGAAAATTAGGCAAAACTTACAGCATGATTTGATGGTCGAGAATGCATGACTTGAATCGGTGACCATTTCACTGCTAAAGGTCAAGATAAATACGTGAGTTTGGCCAATATCATGTTATAGGCTAAGCTATGTAGCCTGTCCCTATAGGGAAAGTGTCAGTTTGTAGTTCTGGCAGATTGCAAACGAGAATTAAAAAGTTTAGGCAGCAATCCGAGTAAAATTGTCACTAAATATAGTTGCTTTATAACACTGATATATTTAGGATCAAAGTATTACTAATGTTACACTGTCATTGATATCATATATACTGATACTGTTCATACAGATCTTACTGATATCAATACAAAATCACTCTGATACTTTTACTGCTACAAAATCATACTGATATTTACTGGCTATCAGACCTATATTGATTGATAACAGTACAATGGTCATTGTCAGAAATATACTTCATTTGTATATAGAATAATCAATATGCATGCATTATTCTTGTTTGTGAAATGTGATCTTTATTTATCAAATGTTATCCACTGAAAGGATTAAAATTGATATTACTTCTATCTTTTACCTCTCTTCATATACATGCATGCAGTAAGGACTATCAAAAAAATTCTTTGAAGATGCTGTCCTCATGGAAAGTTGTAAGAAATTCCTTAAAGTTTTCCAGACTTGGAATTTTCAGCTAAATTTCCTGATGTTTATTTTCAATTCCAACGCCCTGTGTTTTCAAGGTTTTCAAGTTGGGTAGAGAACCCTCTAACAATTTCTAAGTTATACTTAATGTCCTTATGACAATATGCACCCAGCCATCAATCACATTTGTCAATACTTATACATATCCACTGCACATGCTAGCTTTTTGCATTGTTACATATATATCCATATATATATTTTCCCCAAAGTTTAATGACCAAGCTGTTGGTACATACCTTAACAAAATGTTTTATAATTATATTGAAAACATATATGATGTCAAATAGTATCGTGCCATACTGGCATACTGAAAACGGTATGGTTTGTGGTATGAGATCTATTCGTAAGACTACTATGCAAGTACAGAGTACTCATAACAGCATTAAATCAGTATTCAGTATAAGATCGGTATATGGAGCATGCATATTGATATCATATATACTTGATGTTATCATCATGATAATGTCATGTTATTTTCTCTGGGATGACATTCAGGACAAAAAGGCAGCAATCGTAAGGCCAGATGTATACTGTAGAATTGTTTTATTCGCATGCTTTTTCTGCTTTGGAATTAATCGAGCACGAAGCTAAGGAGCACCTTGATAATGAAGAGTATAACTATAGTAAGCATTGAATATTCTTAGAATCGATGTAATGCTGAAAGTCTTTTTAAGTCAGGTCTTTCTTATTGAAATTTTTCTTGAAAAGTTGAATTTTTAATACTACATTGAAATTGGGTAAATGAAAGTGTATAATAAGTAGTTCACGAAAAATACATGTTGAAGTATATGCTTGGAAAGGGTAAACTACTATATTATTTATTTAAAATCTAACATTTCATATCAATTATAATTAATTTGGATTAGCTTTGTTAAGTTTTAATTTTGCCAGTCAGCTGTAAGAATGGAGGAACCTTAAATGGTGCATGTCTGTACCTCAGTATGAATTCAGATTTAAGAATTTGGGAGTTATCTATAGCATTAGTTGACCACCCCCAACATAGTGCTCACCAAGGCATGACATTTTGTTGTTTGTCTTGCCATGAAAAGGGTCCACGGCGCTCCCTTTAACACTCCTTTCATTCAATACCTTTGCTACTCCAGTGACTGCAGATTAAGTCGTAATGACATTTTACTTTTCAATAAGCTTATCGAACAAAAACCCCTTAAAATTTTCTAATTACTGAACCAACAAATAAAAAATTCTATGCATTGCACCTTAGCAAACTTATTTAGGATTTGAGTAAAAAACAAGTCATTTATTTGAGGTTTTGGTAGCCTGGATCTTTGGAATTTGAAGCAAAAACTATGATTAAAAAAGAAAATAGGAAAGACGATTAAAAAGTTCTTTTGTAGACATACAATAAATGGATTTTTCAAAGGAAATTCCAAATTTTGCGCAGATAAATTCTACAAATAGTAATGTCAAATTGAGGGAAAGTCATAAAATCCTGAACTGCATCTGGTAATAACTATTGGAGTACAACAGGTCATTAGCATGGGGCAAGGTCAGAGGGTTAATATCAGTGATACTGCTATATTTAATTAAATCAGGTTTTTATGGCCACACCCGGATTTTGGCCATTTGGGTTTTTGGCTCATGTAAAACTTGAATGGTAATGGAGAAAATCAAATCACCTGGAGAGGGAGGAGGATGTGGGATTATGCCTGGAGTGATTTTTAGTCGTGATCGCCAAAGTTAATCTAATTTTGATTAAAGATTACAGCTGCAAGCTAATATACACTGGGTTTGTGAACTATTTTTGGAGGCTAGACCAGTAGGATGTTTATACAATGGGCATTTTTGGATTCTGCACAGTTTTTAAAATATAGTAGGCCTGTTCTAACTTTAATTGAATGTATCGTTTTGTCAGTAGAATAGTTTAAAGTTCTGAAAGATTCAACATAATTACATAGAGTGCTGGGTTGCAGGACGGTACATCCTAGCATTTTCTATACTTTGATTTTTGAATTTGGGATTTTGATTTTAATAAATAATAAAATGAAATGTAGATCTATGCGCAATCATTGACTTCTCTCATTGACGTCATTGTAATCTTGACATCTTTTCCAATTCATGAGACTTTCCATTAAGTGACTGTTTCTCGGTAGAATCACTATTTTGTTAAACAGGACTTTTTTTGCTTTTGCATGTGTCGCCATACTAGGATTCAGGTTTTGAATTGTTCGAAATTGATATTTCTATATAGCCATTGATCCATAATAGTTTTAAAGTTTTGTGAAGGATTCTTTTTACTCATTATATGTAACAACTGGAAAAATGCACTTATTTTAACCATTTTTCTTCATCTTGCTTCCAGCTGGGGTCAGTGAAAAGATTCGTAAATATGATAATAAAAAAATGGTTTCCAATCTGTTGAAATCACCTTAAATTCCGTTTCCTGTAGTAAATGGTTTGCAGGCCCACGTTGAGCTCCATTTAAGGTGAGGAGCTGAATGGAAAATATTGATTCCAATTTGGGAAAATTGCTAAGCGAAAAACGGAAGTGTTTGCATTGCTGACAAGTTGCTTATGGTTGAATAACAACAGCCTGGAACAAAAACGAAAATAAAAGGTTTTAATGATAAACAAATGACAAACATAATGGACTCCAATTAACCTACTTTAAAGAAAAACAAAACTTTTAGCTATGAAAACATTTCCTGAACAAAAATTACACTTTTAATGAGAACTGCCTTTTTTGTTCACAGCATGGCTTTCAAGCTTCGACCATACTTTCAAGGGTCACCATTCAAAGCACATAGCTAGGGATCATCCATAAATTTGGATCATTTTTATCCCCACCTTCCAAATAAGCCACACCATTGCCACATTTCACACCCCCATCTTCCTCCTCCAAGGAATATCAGAATTTGAACCCATACCCTTTTCTGGAACAAAATTTAAAATATTTTAGAGTCCAGCATGGCAAAGGCATTCAGAAGAAATGATCAGTGAAATTTACGAGTCTCTCAATATGTGACATCACACGTGTAAAGCCCCCCCCCCCCCACTCTCCATATCATACTATATTACAATGAACAGCTAAAATCCCCCCCCCCCTCCTTCCTTCATTCAACGTGATGAAGTTTATGGATACCTGCTACCCAAATTAAACTTAAATCTTACAATGAAAATCACCATTGCTTGTACGCCTTAAAATTAAATTAAAAAGTAATAAATCGGTTTCCTAAAACAGGATAATTTTGCTGCACTTTCTTAAAACCAAAAAAAAACCGCGCAATCCCAAGATGGCTCTTTGAGTTTAAACATATATGCTTGGGTGGCACTCGAATAGGTCCTGTATTCTTTGAAGTTTGGACGTTGGTGGTTGTCCGATATCGGTTATGTACTTAACTAAAAACAAGATAAATGGACTTATCTGGCTTGGACGCCCAATTTGCAGACGTCAGTTTCTAGCCATAACCAAGCCAAAAGGCAGCGCCATTTGGAATTATGGAACCAGGCATGCAGACTCCCAATAATACTAACATCAGAAACAGAATAACAGATGCTCTAGCCTCTAGCTGCTGTACACAAGTTGAGGTTTACAAAATAAAGCCACCCAATTATTAGTTAGATTGCAAGTTTTCAAAATACTGATAGTAAAGAGTGTTAACTATATAGGAAACAAGCAGCCATTTCCCCACACTTTCTGATCTACATGTGCTTCAATCCCCTCCCTCTATATAGTGCAGAAAAAAATGTAACAAATTTGTGAGTGGAAAGGGGGTAAATTGTTATTTTCCTTGTGAGTTCAGTGTTCTACTATGGCATTCTACAGTTTATAGCCAAACAGTATAGATTATTTTATCAAACATAACACCAAAATTGTTATAGCTGGTATTGTTAGAAATGGGATAATAGAGCGTGGGTGGGTCCAGGAACCTTTTTTAAGTGGCGTTAAGTGGTGCTTATATTGGGAAAAAAAATTTTGGGAAAAATAAAACTTTTTTCTATATTCTGATAAGCGGTAAAGTGGAGCCACTCTGGGAGAAAAGTGGAGAGTTTAGTTAACTGCATTATTGTTTGAAACCGTTAATATGGGGGTTTTTTTACAAAAAAAATGCTGCCGTTAAATTCTCGTTAAACACGTGACCCCCACCAACACTTAAATGAGTGCCAAGTGATTGTGGTAAGATGGTATGAACGCTTTGTTGGGGCATAATTGACAGATGCCCTTTAAAACAATTGGATATGTACCACCCATCCAGCATCACATTGTAAGCTATGGGTGGCATAATTGCTCAGTTTCAAGAGACAAAATTATTTCAACTGTTTTATAAATGTCTGCAGAAAATGAAACGTGATTAAAATTCAATCAAGTACAGTGTATTACCATTGCAATCTTGCCACAAGGTGGCAACTCGATGCAATAGACCTATCTTTGAGATCGCCTGACTGAAAATAATCCACTAATCAGTTTAATGTAAATGTAATCAAGTTCTGATCCAATATTTGCATTGCTTGCTTGATTAACTCATCGCGCTTTATGATAAAGACTGAAAATGAGAGACATATATGGCCATTACTTTTTAAAATCATATTTTATACATGAATATCAAATTATAAATTATGTGTCAACCTGCAAATCAGAACAGATGTTTTAGTTTGGATGGTAAACACATGAGTTCATATGGCCGCCGTAAGACAAATATGCCTTTGGTTTGGAATACTGCGTGCAGATTATCTTGTTAAGCCATGATTTAGCAAATGAGAACAAACAGAGACGCATTGCTTTTAAATACATAACCAGGGTATAAAAAATCCAGAATTTTTGTAATGCTTGATCTAATGTGAATGCAATTCATTACAAAATGCAAAATGCAAAATGCAATTCAGAACGAAACGATAATTCAGCAATGTAGGACAATGATTGTGAGACAGATCCCAGGCTTTTGTAGCAGTCTGCTTACATGCAGAAAAACATAAAGCAGACATCTGCTTTGATTATAGACAGTGGCGGCACTGGGTGTTAAAATCTGTAAGGGTGAGAGGGGCTGAAAATCATCTGAAAATCACTGTGTAGTCATTGGTTATTGTAAATTTGTAAAAAAATGTTGTAAATACATGTAACATTAATTCTGAATTATTCTGTGGTGGGGGCCTTAGTCTCCCCTTCCTCCCCAAGTCTATAAGCAGCGCCGCCAATGCTTACGCCATATAAATTTGTGACATGACAGATTTTAAAAAAATAAGCTTTGGAGCTAGTAACTGCATGATGTTCCGATTATGGGATCTTCAAAATGGCGTCAAGTGTAAAAAACGAATAGACTGCATGGTGAGAAATACGTATTAAAGAACGCCGACTTGCAGATAATATTGGGGAGGGGGGCACAATGGCTCATTCAGTGAAATTATATATTAATGCGGCCAGGCTCTCTCTCTCTCTCTCTCTCTCTCTCTCTCTCTCTCTGCAACAACTACTTCCCCCCTGCCCCCAATAGGATTTCCAAAGCTTTTAAGCATTATAGG
Organism: Proteroiulus fuscus; assembly: GCA_034700285.1. Lineage (NCBI taxonomy): Eukaryota > Metazoa > Arthropoda > Diplopoda > Julida > Blaniulidae > Proteroiulus > Proteroiulus fuscus. Next base: position 279 of record JAQIXP010001917.1, on the reverse strand, counting down.
CTATACCTTGCTGTTACTTACCAGGATTTTTCATTAATTTAGTGGATGGACCTGCCTGAACATAGACCTACCAACATTTTTGCTCCAACTCTTTTTTTTCCTGGCTTCTACATAGAACCAACAAACAGATTACAAAGATACTAAAATAGTTACAAATTAAACATTTTTTAATTTAAAGATGCATTTTAGGCATGTTTATTTGTTACTTAGGGCCAATTGTACCAACAAGGGTTAACTTTAACCCACTGTTAAGCTTAGGTTTTCTCTACTTTCCTGAAT